>JASDQU010739699.1:16348-30251 GCA_032191745.1 Picea mariana | reverse complement strand
AAGTTGTTGACGGGCCTATTTGATTTGGAGATGAGAGCAACCGCGATTCTATGTGACAATCAAAGCTGCATTAAAATGACAAAGAATCCTATGTTCCACGACAGGTCGAAGCACATAGAGATCCGCTATCATTTCATCCGCGACATGGTACAGAGAGGAGCCTTGAAGCTCCAGTACATTAGCACGAATGAACAGGTTGCTGACGTGTTGACTAAGCCTCTATCTCGTGTAAAGTTTGAATACTTTCGACATAAGCTTGTATTGTCCGAAAGGACCCTCCCTAAAAGGGGGAGTAGATGTATTCCTTGCTTCTAACCTAGTTGTTAGACGTAAAGCAAGATGAGTCATGCTTCTGACCTCGCTGTTAGACGTAAAGCATGACGTTGTGTGATCCTTGCTTCTGACCTAGTTGTTAGACGTAAAGCAAGATGAGTCATGCTTCTGACCTCGCTGTTAGACGTAAAGCATGACACCGTGTGATCCTTGCTTCTGACCTCGCTGTTAGACGTAAAGCAAAATGAGTCATGCATCTGACCTAGTTGTTAGACGTAAAGCATGACGCCGCTGATTCCTTGCTTCTGACCTAGTTGTTAAACGTAAAGCAAGATGATTCCTCGCTTCTGACCTCGTTGTTAGACGTAAAGCAAGATGTTGATGTGTTCCTTGCTTCTGACCTCATTGTTAGACGTAAAGCAAGATGAGTCATGCTTATGACCTCGTTGTTAGACGCAAAGCATGACGTTGTGATTCCTCGCTTCTGACCTAGTTGTTAGACGTAAAGCAAGATGTGACTGACACTAAGCTACCAGCTTAACCGCTGTGACATTGAGCTAGTGTAGTACTGTGATGTGCCAGCCTAGTGCTGTGATGAGGTATCATATTTTACAGATACATATTTGATGTAGATGATGATAGCATTCTTTTGAGAATGATGATGTACTGATGAAGAAAACTTCCGATCACTCGTAAATATGCTAACCAATGTTTCAAGATGATATTGACGATACTGTCCTCCAGATGCCACTGACGATGCAGAACTCTCTCGTCTGATGCTGATGAAGAATACCCTTCTTGATAAGGGGGAGTGTTGAAATAATAGTGTTGAAATCATGTCATTATTATTATTATTGTTGTTATTGGATTAATCCCCATTGTGGATTAATCATGTCGATAATTTTATAAGGACCAAATCCCCTTTTGTGGATTGGACATCGAACAATTACAAAGGGCAGAATAAGAAGTCGGCCCCAGCAATGATTATGGAAGACCTAGAATTAATTAAAGGTGGGTTTACCCACCCAGAATGAGAGGTCGGCCCTGCCAGTTGTGACCATTCACACGTGCCAGTCTTGTATAAATAAGAGGCTAGCGCCTCACTTCAAACACACAACTCACTTGCTCATTCTCTTATGAGGCAAGCTGCAATTACCAGAGAGAGGAGGAGAAGAGTGGCGCATATCTTGGGGAGGACTTTTTGTATTGGTTTGAGTTATCTCTTGAACATTGTTTAAGCTATTTATGATAAGCAAGTTTTGCTGGGTTTTCTTCCCCTAGAGGGTTTCCCAAGATAAATGCTATGTCTCTTGTGAATGTGTATTTCTCAGTGATCTTGTTCTTATTATGCTCTTATCTATTGAAATGCAAAGAACTATAATAATGGCATAAACATTAACACTCCCAAATCTCAAGACGTAAGAGATAAAGCATTAGGTCTTTCATCAAACTCTGTAGCGAGCTTCTTCTGCAATCGGTGATGAGCTTTTCTTCATCTTGTCAAGAATACATCATCTACATATGGTAGTAACATCATTCGCTCATCATTCATAACCTTGAGATAAAGGTTAGAATCAACTTTACTCTTGGTAAAGACCAAGCTCGTTAGGAAACTGTCAATTCTACCATATCAAGCTTTAGGAGCTTGCTTCAACTTGTGAAGAGCCTTCTTCAACCTGCAGACCTGAGTCTTTTTGTCTTCATCATCAAATCAAATTTTTACATCAATTTGTACCAATCTGGTACACATGCTAAGTTGCAACTCAATCTGCAAATTCAGCACAATCATGTGTTAGCTCTATGTGCTTTCTACAAAGCACTATTTGTCTCACTGCCTGAGAGCATGTCCTCTCCTCTTTCTACAACTGTTCCTTCTGGAACTGGGACTCTGCACCTACAGCTGCTCTAAAGCTGAGTAACTCCTCTATTCTATCACGGCAACAACTTCATCTGAAACTAAGAGTGGTTCAATAACTGATATTGAAGGTAGCTCTTCTTCTTTTATGGATTTAATGTTGAGATTTCAGTACCTTGGAAAGTGGTCCCCATGTGTTTATGAGTCTCTAAACACAAAAGGGGGACACTATTACCCTTGTACTTTACTTTATGATCCTAATTTCACTTTGACTTAGGAGATTTAAGTGAAAAGTGAAATATGTCACTTAAGTCATAAAGTGACAATTAATTCACAAAGTGCGTGAATTAATAGACAAAGCAACTAAGGAAAGTGGCTTTCCTTAGTGAGATTTTTGGATTAGATCTCACCCATTTATTAGACTTTGCTAGATTGGATATAGGCCATTGATTTATTACAGCTTGGCGAAAGGAGGCTAAAGGAGGGTATAGTGCATTTATGATTCATTCTTCACTTGTGAGTTTTGGAGAGGAAGAGGAGAGGGCGCATTTCTCAAAGAGAGGACGACGCACTTGTATGAGAGCTTGAGGAGGAAGCTTGTGTTGGTTTGAGGGAGCTTGGAGAAGCCTTGCATGGAGGCATGGCTACATTTCTAGAGGAAGGTGCACACATTTGATGGAGGGCGCATTTGCTAGAGAGGAGGGTGCAACCTTGAGAGGTGGGGCGCATTTCTAGTTGGAGGAGCTCTACCAATTACCTGTTGGCTCACTCCCATGGTCTTGGCTTACTCTTATGCTATGAGGAAGCCCTATGGAGTGAGGGAGCATAAGTTTAGAGGCAGAGGCGCATTATATGGAGGTAGGCACATTTGCTTGAGAGGAAGGCGCATCAAGCAAGGGTTTGGCCTATTTTTTGTGGGATCTCACTAGTAGAGAGGAGGCACACTTCATGAGGACATGAGGGTGCTTGGCTAGGGAGGATTCACTCCTTATTTGAGTTTTTTCATGTGTGCGGGGCGCACTTGAGAGGAGGGGCGCACCATCACTTGCGGAGGTTTTTCTTTTGAGAGGAAGACTACTTAAAAGGAAAGGACAAACACAAGGCAAGTTCGAAGGCAACCAAGAGTAAAGGCAAAGCAAAGGATCAGGATAAAGACAAAGACAAGCAAGAGGAAGAAGGTTCACCAAGGCAAGGGGCGCCTTACTTCACAATGCTTGTGAGAAAGTCTTCGAGGAACTCCAAGGCACCAAAGAGTGGTTTCTATTGTACCAGGTTCACTTGTTTATGTTCCCTGTGTTGTACATTTTGCTTTGAGGCCTTCTATATACATATATTCCAAACTGGTATTCCCAGGGGAGTTTTATCTAGGGTCATGTTGACCAAAACTACCTGTGTCAAATTTATGCATGCTTAGAAGTGTAGATCAGAATTCTAAAGTTCAAAGATCTAGAGGTAGTGTTATGTGTTTTAATGTATTATGCATGTGCTAACATTGAGTAAAGAAAACACTTGCAAGGGCACCTTAAAAGAGCACTTAACCATCAAATATTGAGCAGAAAGTTGGGTGACTGTTTGTTGTCCTAAAACAGCAAGAAAAGACAGCCACACAGTATAAACTTAGAGCCATACTAAGGTCAAGGACAGACCTTAGGCGGCAGCCTCATAGGACCTCAGAAAATCTACATTTAACTCTATCTTTTATTGTAGTCATGTCTCCATGACCTAACTAATGTACTGCACCAATTGCCACTCAATTTAAATATGTGGATTGCTCCCCCTGCATCTCATATTATATATGAATCATGGTTGTTCTGGTTGTCTTCATGAATACTGGAACTATTTCTTCAATTACTGGAGTAAGTGTCTCATCATAGTCTTCTCCCTCTTGCTGGGAGAATCATCTTGACCAACATCAGGCTTTGTACATCTACAACATGCTCGGTCTGTTAGATCAATCTTGGAAGTCAATACTGACTTCTCTTCTAGTCTCACGGAAAAATCCGTATACTAGTCTTTCTAACTGGCTTCCTTCTCTATCATTGAAACAAGTGAATCTTCCCAAGAGATTCCATATCTCCTAGAAGTTTTTGAAGCTACGATCTAGTCTTCTCATGGCAATTGTCTCCCAATCCTGGAAGTTGTCTCTTCATCTGATCCTTTCTGAGATCAGGCTCACTCTCGATTCCTTTTGAGTCTACAAGGACTTCATCATCTCTTACAGGGTATATTTCGTGTTGAATACCAAGTCTAAATATGAAAAGTTGAGTCAGTCTTCAAACGAGTTATGCTTCCCGTCAAGGTGGCTTCATTATCCTTTAAGCAAGTCTACTATGAGTTATTGTTCTAATGTTTGGTCATCTTTGGAGCCTTTTGCTCCTTACAATCAATCTCCATATGAGATACTCTGTATTTCAAAAGATAGCTTCTTCTTCATCTTCTTTGGTACATGAATGTATATGGTTCTGTACATAGTCTGCTTCATGTCTCATCTAATCTATTTCCTTCTACAACCTTCACTATAGCTTCCTTAGGGTCATCACCTGTGACCTGAAAAAACGTCAACAAAATAGCAAGCAAGAATAATACTCTTTTGATAATAGTAAATAAAACAATAGCATGAACAATCGTCACAGTAGCTCCTTTAGAGCTTTAACTTGTGACCTGTCTGAAACAAGGATCAAAAGTAAGAAATACAATACAAAATGAGATCAACACTCTTCTAGTGTTGTGATCAAACATTCATCCATGGTAACCTTGAACTAACACAACAAGCTTCTCCTAGAGGAGATGTTAGTTGTATCTGGTAAATGATTACATTAAGTATTTATCTCTCAATATGCTCACATGCTACCAAGTATAATACTTTTCAAAGACTTCTACCTCAATTATAGTGTTTACTTGTAAAGGGGTAGTTATCAACTTGGCATGTGCAACTTTGAATCTTATCAACTTCATTAATCAAACCTGGAACCTATCAAATCTCTTCAGTATTTCAACTGCATACTTCCCTTGGTTAAGGAAGATCTTCTCTGCCAAATTTCAAGACCTAATAGATAAAGCATTAGGTCTTTCATCAAACTTTGTAGCGAGCTTCTTCTGCAATCTGTGATGAGATTTTCTTCATCTTGTCAAGAATATATCATCTACATAAGGTAGTAACATCATTGGCTCATCATTCATAACCCTGAGATAAAGGTTAGAATCAACATTACTCTTGGTAAAGCCCAAGCTCGTTAGGAAACTGTCAATTCTGCCATATCAAGCTCTAGGAGCTTGCTTCAACTTGTATAGAGCCTTCTTCAACCTGCAGACCTGAGTCTTTTTGTCTTCGACTTCAAATCAAATTTTTAAATCACTTTGTACCAATCTAGTACATTTGCTCAGTTGCAACTCAATCTACACAATCATGTGCTACCTCTATGTGCTTTCTGCAAAGCACTATTTATCTCACTGCCTGAGAGTATGTCCTCTCCTCTTTCTGCAATTTTTCCTTCTGGAACTGGGACTCTGCACCTGCAGCTGTTCTGAAACTGAGTAACTCCTTTATTCTATCATGACAACAACTTCATCTAAAACTGAGAGTGGCTCAATAACTGATACTGAAGGTTGCTCTTCTTCTTTCATGCAGTTAACTCTATCTTTTATTCTAGTCATGTCTCCATGACCTAACTAATGTACAGCACCAACTAACACTCAATTTTAAAGATGGGGATTGCTCCCCCTGCATCTCATACTATATATGAATCATGGTTGTTCTGGTTGTCTTCATGAATACTGGAACTATTTCTTCAATTACTGGAGTAAGTGTCTCGTCATAGTCTTCTCGCTCTTGCTAAGAGAATCCTCTGGACACACATCAAGCTTTCTGCATCTGCAACATGCTTGATCTATTAGATCAATCTTGGAAGTCAATACTAACTTCTCTTCTAGTCTCACGGAAAAATCCATTTACTTGTCTTTCTGACTGTCTTCCTTCTCTGTCATTGAAACAAGGGAATCTTCCCAAGACATTTCATATCTCCCTGAAGTTTATGAAGCTACGATCTAGTCTTCTCATGGCATCTGTCTCCCAATCCTGGAAGTTGTCTCTTCATCTGATCCTTTCTGAGATCAGGCTTATTCTCGATTTCTTTTGAGTCTACAAGGACGTCATCAGGGTATACTTGTTGAATACCAAGTCTAAATATGAAAAGTTGAGTCAGCCTTCAAACGAGTTATGCTTCCCGTCAAGATGGCTTCATTATCCTTTAAGCAAGTCTACTATGAGTTATTGTTCTAATGTTCGGCCATGTTTGGAGCCTTTTGCTCCTTACAATCAATCTCCATATGAGATACTCTGGATTTCAAAAGATAGCTTCTTCTTCATCTTCTTTGGTACATGAATGTATATGGTTATGTACATAGTCTTCTTCATGTCTCATCTAATCTGTTTCCTTCTGCAACCTTAACTACAGCTTCCTCAGGGTTATCACCTATGACCTGAAAAAACGTCAACAAAACAACAAGCAAGAATAATACTCTTTTGATAATAGTAAATAAAACAATAGCACGAACAATCGTCACAGTAGCTCCTTTAGAGATTTAACTTGTGACCTGTCTGAAACAAGGATCAAAAGTAAGAAATACAATACGAAATGAGATCAACACTCTTCTAGTGTTGTGATCAAACATTCATCCATGGTAACCTTGAACTAACACAACAAGCTTCTCCTAGAGGAGATGTTAGTTGTATCCGGTAAATGATTACATTAAGTATTTATCTCAATATGCTCACATGCTACCAAGTATCATACCTTTCAAAGACTTCTACCTCAACTATAGTGTTTACTTGTAAAGGGGTAGTTATCAACTTGGCATGTGCAACTTTGAATCTTATCAACTTCATTAATCAAACCTGGAACCTGGAGCCTTGTCCTCAAGAATGAGTGTGTTTCTTTTCTTCCAAGTCTCCTTCACTCAAGATGACGAGTGCTTACTTCAACCTGTCTTTTGTACTCAGACAATATGCTATCTTGACAGAAAGTTGGGTTAGAGGATAAACTCTATGATCTCAACTTTAATCAATCTAATACTTTGACTTAAATTTTGACCAAAGGTTAGTATGATGGTCAAAGCTTCAACATGCAACCTAGATCAAAATAATGTCATAACAAATAGATGCATATCAGAATAATCAAACCTGGGTTGCATTATTACTCCGAATGTGTTGGATCTTGAGATCCTTATGGATCTATGGTAAGAGATCCCTTCTCTTGCAAATGCCCTTAAGGCTTAACAGTTTAAACATATGTGAATACATACCTCTTATAGTATTTGCAGGTAGTGGCACCATCTGGTAGCAACGGTAATAACTACCAACTCTTAAGAACTTCAAGGGTGATTGCAACTGGTACTGCAGCTTATACTTCAACTGATACTGCAACTGCAATTGATACTGCCATTGATTCTGAAACTGCAACTTCAACTGCAACTTAGGGTTTTATGAGGAAACCCTAATTTTTCAAACTTCAAATTTTGAAATTATGATCCAGGGGCTAGATGCACTGAGCTGAGGCGAGTAAGCTGCTGCAGTCAGATTTCTGAAAAATCCAAATTTTACCCCTTCAAACTTGACCAGTGAAATTATGGACTGGTACTTCTGGTATTGGTTCTGCTTTCCTAGTTTTCTGGTATTTCTAGTTTTCTGGAACCAGTGAAAACTAGGCTTTCACTTTCCAGGAGTTCTATCCACTAAAAAAGTGTTGAAGGTGCCAAAGAGTTCCCTAGGCTAGGGCGCACTTTTCTAGATGATTTTTAAGCTGAAATTCTCTTCAATAAAAAGCCCTAATTTTCTTATACGGCAATAGTGACATTTTTCTTTATCCAATGAAAGATGCTCTCTTCAGCTTAGCTTTGAAACCATGTTAAGTTTTGATCTATCATTAGGTTTCTTTTCAATTTACTAAATATCAATAACATAAGTAGGATCACTGAGAGAAACACAATCACAAGATACACAGCATTTATTCTGGGAAACCCTCGTGGGGCAGAAAACCCAGCAAAAACTTCCTTAATATAGATAGCCAATACAATGCCAAGACAATAAACTAAACACTAGAGAATATCCTCCATTGAGCAATGTGCTTCTCTCTTCCTTCTTCTCCCAACTGTAGCTACCAAACTTGCGCACCGAGTAAGTGAATGAGTGAGTGATCAAATGAGGCATTGGCTTCCTTTATTTATATAAACTGGTATGAGCTGGAAAGGTGTCTCTCCACTGGGCAGGGTTGACTTGTCTTCTTAGTGGTTAAAATCACTTTAATTAGCCTGGGGGACGACTTCTAAATTTGCATATTATATTTAGGGTTTGACCAATCCACAAAAGGGGATTTGGTCAATTACAATGCCCGACATGATCAATCCACAAAAGGGGATTGATCTAATTAATAATGACTCGATAAATAAATAGAAAACTCTTTGTAGTTACAATATTTCAACACAAAGAAGCATTGATCAATCAATAATGAAACAATGACTAATCCAATTGAAGTAGAAGAACCATTAGACACTAAAACCCAATGCATGGAGAAAAGCACCAATACAGATCCAACCAATATCATAAATTAGAACGACACTTATCTTGGAGTGTTATCAACCAATAAATCATATGCTGTAAGGGGATCCATCCCCCACAAACAAACAAAAACCTACCCATCGTTTTGGTGTTTTGAGGACTTGGGGACCCTTGGGAAACATCCCCAAACTGCTAGGGACTTCATCGGGCACTTGGGGACTTGTTGGTCATCTCCAAGACATGCTGGGGAAATTTCAAGGACATTCTAGGCAAATTTCAAGGACATTCCGGACAGATTTCGGGGATATTTCGGGCATATATATTCAATTTTGATAATGTACATTGATGATTGGACAATATGATCATTTTTCCTATCCATTTGTTTCTTATTGCACTAAATCTAAATATGTTGTACAAGTTTTTTAAAACATGGGTTTTGTATGATGTGTTTCGATTTTGTTTTTTAGTGATTTAACTATTGTATTTTCCAGTGTTGATTAAGTCAGCATCGGCAAAAACTCAGCGAGGGTCAAGAAAAATCGTTTCGGCAAAAGTCGGCAAAAAATCAAAAAACCACGATAAACATTAAAAAATACAAAATATATTCATTTTTTTCAAAATTTTAAACATATAAGCAATAACAAGATCAGATAAACACATTGGCACATAAATATGGAGAAATCACTGATATATATGTAGTCACTAGTGGATGCCAAATAAAAAATTATACATCAAAGTCGATATTGAATGTTGAAGGGCCTCTCGAATATAAAACAACATCACTTATATAATAATAAAATGTATCTCATGATTCATCATCATGATGGAGTGTGTAGATGTCTGATATACAATGAAAAATGAAACAAAACTAGCAGCTAGCTATCTAATATCATTGTCAGCCTCTGCCTCTCCCCCTTTTACGAGAAAAGATAAGGGGTTGCTTGTCAGGCCTGCCCCTGACAGTAGAAGGCCCTGTATCTGATAGTGGATGACCACTGGTGTGTGTAGGAGTAGGTGTATCAATAAGTGTAGAAGGTTGTGCTGATGTTTGCACATCACCCTCCATGATGTCTTCAGGCCACTCCTCCTATGAATGGAGGGATTTAGATACATACCTATGAATGGAAGGAATTTAGATACATACCTATGAATGGAAGATTCAAGACCGGTTGGCAAATGAAATTGAACCCTTGCTCCACTTAGAAATCCTTGATAGTGATGATGATGGTTGTTAAGTTGCCTCCACATTGATTGAGGAAGACCACAAACCCTTCTCCTTCCTTCTCCACAAGCAAAAAAACACAAATGACCAAAAAATAAAATAAAAAATAAACCCTTATGCCCGCGGGTTCCCTGCATCCGGAGACTTTTTGGTAAAAGTCGGCGATTTTTAGTAAAAGTAGAGACTTTTTGAAAATACAAAAAGTCGGCTCAGGGTAAAAGTCGTGACTTTTACAAAAAGTCGCGAAAAATCGGCGATTTTTTCAACACTGGTATTTTCAACAACAACATTACAACAAGCAAAGCCTCCATGTCAAAAAACCGAGAAATGTAACATTTCAAAGGGCTGGTCCTTGTTGTTATCACTCTTGTTCTTCTCATTTTTCGGGTCATCTCAACTTTTACATATTGTACATGGGTTTTGAGGAGTCATTCAAGTCCAGTTTTTCCACCATCCCAATCTCAAGCATTGTGAACACAATCAGATAGTAGTGACTTCAATTGGGTACTAAATGTTGGAACAAATTCCTATTCAATCACCTTCTTAATCTGAAATATAAATCTAATCTCTTTACAGAACCAAAGTGTTCTATAGTGGTTTTCAACATAACTGTAAAAATCTGCAGAACCTATTGAGAAGGGAATGCCTTTTATGTTTTAACATAATCATCATTAACATATGAGGAAGAAAATTCGATATAGAGATAGTTCTCTATCTCATAGATCCTTTTGTTAAAGTAAATATTAGCTTATAATGGTCAATTAGTTATTAGACTTGGGCATTAATAAAGTCAAGTTGACTTTAGATTATTTTATGCTTTTATGTCTTATTTCATTTTATTGTGTTTCTCAATCTATCCCACATTCATAAAGTGGATTGACTCAACTTGCTTGTAATCCTATATAAGAAAGCTTTCGCTTTCTCATTAAATATATAGTACAGAGAACTCTTTTGAGTTATCTTGGTTTCTTTATGTGCTCGATTTCCATAATATGGTATCAAAGCCCAGCGTCATAGAAGTCGTATCAAGAGTCTTGAGGCTTTAATAGACAAGGTTTCCACTATTGTGACTTTAGTATTTTCTATAGAATTTTGAGGAACTATTAAGGCTGCCCAACGGGCCTGTCTTATGACCTCTTGTTGGGCTCTAAGTTTAGTTATTCAAATCTGTCCTTGATGTTGTTTTAGGACAGCAAACAGGTCTGTTTAATTCTGCCAAGAAATCTTCCTTCCACTGATGGTTATATGCTCTTTTAAGGTGCCCTTGCAAGAGGTTTTAGTCACTGAATGTTAGCACATGCCATGGATTACAACAAATAAACAAATGCAATAGAACCTACACAAGTCGAAAGCTCCTCTCAAGCTTGGATAGAAGGTTCCATGAAGAATGCACCCAAGCAAGTGCACCCTCTCTTCCTTGTTGCCTATTCCACTGAACTAATGCACCCTTCATCCTCCCTTGGCCAATGGAGAAACCCTTGGATACAAAGAAGCTCTTGTATGCTGCCTCAACAATGAACCACTAAGATCTGCAATAGCTCAAGAACTGCTAGTGCCTACTAAGTTTGTGCCCTCCTCCAAGAGTCTCCCTCCACCAAGCAAGAACTCACACCACAAAATAATGAGGCCCTAAGCCTCCTTGCACCCTCCATGAATGATGGCACCCAAGCTTTCCTCATCTAATGCTTCCATTATCCTCTCAATGCTCCTCTCAAAACTCTCCAAGTGAACAAATGAGTGAATGAGCCTCTCGTTGCCCTATGCGCCCCTCTTGAACCATCCATAAGGAAACCTAGAGATCAATGGCCTAGATCACACTTAGCCATCTCTAATCAATGGGTGAGATCCTCCCACAAGCATCTCACTTAGAAACCCACCTTGGGCTAAGTTTCCTAAGTTCACTTTATGTCCCTCAATTCACCCACAAAGTGAATTAATTGTCACTTTTGCCTTCAGTGACAAAAGTCACCTTTTTCACTTAGGATAAAGTCAATGTGGAATTAGACACAAGTACAAGGTACAAAGGTACAAATATTTCCCTCTTGTGGTTAGAGACCCACAACCACAAGGGGACCATTTCCCAAGGTACACCAAAACTCAACACTCCCTCTTACCGAAGAAAGTGTTTCTCACGAAGCCCATATTGTCTCTGAAGTAAACATGCTTTCCCCTTAGCAAGTCCTTGGTGAGAATGTTTGCCACTTGCTCATCAGTCGAAATATATGGACGCTGAACTACCCCATGTTGAACCCAATCTCTGATGAAGTGGTATGTCAAAGAAACACTGGATTCTCAGAGAGTTTGATACAACTCATTATCGCAGTGAATGACAATCGGAGGAAACTCTTAACCAAATAAAACTACCAGCAACTTACAAAGCCAAAGGGCCTCGCAACTAGCCTGACTGGCTGCCATGTACTCAGCCTCAGCTGAAATCAAAGCAACTGACTTATGTTTCCAGTTGAACCAGGAAACAGGTCCTGACCCCAACCCAAAACAGCACCCTGAGGTGCTCTTCCTGTCAATGGCACATCCTGCCCAGTCTGAGTTTGTGTAGATAACCAAACTCACTCCATCTCCTCTAACATAGTCCAGACCAAAATCAATTGAACCTGCAAAGTACTTCAAAACATGCTTTTCCCCATTCTAGTGAACACTCCTCGGCTCCACTATGTATTGGTTGAGAGTGTTCAGAGCAAAACAAATATCTAGTCTAGTGTTGACCAGTTACATCAACGACCCGATCAACTTCCTGTATCCTGTAGCATCCACCAATTGGGAATCTGAAGCACTAAGCTTCTTCCAGTTGGTGACCATAGGTGCAGACATAGGCCTGCAGTCCTCAATCTGAAATCTGCTCAATATGTCTTCAGCATACTTCCCCTATCCCAGGAAGATGTGACCCTCCTCCTGCCAAACGTCCATGCCCAAGAAATAGTGCATCAACCCGATGTCAGTCATCTCAAAATCTGATGCAAGACTCATCTTGCACTCAGCTATGAGATGCTCCACTCCCCATGCCCAAGAAATAGTGCATCAACCCGATGTCAGTCATCTCAAACTCTGATGCAAGACTCATCTTGCACTCAGCTATGAGATGCTCTGCTCCCGTGATGAACAAGTCATCCACATACAAAATGAGAATAAGCATGTCCTCACCTCTAATGATGTAGTAGAGGTTAGGATCAACATTGCTCTTCTCAAACCCCATCTGAAGCAAATAAGAGTCTATGCATGAATACCAACCTCTGGGAGCTTGCTTCAAACCATATAGTGCCTTTCTTAAAAGGCACATGTGAGACTTGTTGAAATATTGTAACTTCGAAGAATATTCTACATGAGAGAGAGTTGAATAATATTATTATATTATATTTAATTAGGCCCTATTGTGCCTTAGTAAAAGTCGGCCCTATTGTGCCTTGATAGTTAATTGTAAATTAAGAGGGTAAAGTGACAGGTCGGTTGTAATGTCCCCACTTTGGGACATCATTATATTACACATTGTTATGATGACTGTTATCCCCGATATCTAGGGATAACTAGGAGATCATGTCTCGAGGCCCACATGGTCCTAGACATGGAGTACCGAGAGCAGGAGCGACCTGAGCATGGTCCTGGAGGACCCATCTTCTTCTTCTCAGCCAGCTTTGTCCTGTCAACAGTAACAGCCTCCATCACTACCGGCCTGGGCTTGTATCAAAGAGGGCTCTTGCTCCATGAGGTAATTGGTCCGAGGTATCATGGTATGTGTCACATTTGATCATTATAACCTTCTTATGTATGCATTAGATCTTTTTCATTTCAGATAACTGCTTGGACTTTACGCTAATCTACTTGACCATTGTTGAGGTGATTGATTGGGTAGCTTAGTAAGTTGGTATTCATGGGTTTTGGGCAGCCACCAAAGGGGGTTTGAAAAATCATCGTCCGCTCCCCTCATACTATCACTTTTCCATCTTATATCCCGCTCATCCATCCCATTCCCCTAGTCTGGCCATTA
>JASDQU010739699.1:4369-16248 GCA_032191745.1 Picea mariana | reverse complement strand
TCCAGCAAGGGGGGTGCACCATCCATTGAGGGAAGTTCATTCCAGGTGATTGGCAGGGCTTCTGGAGATTCTAGCACCTGGGTTTCCATTGTAGGGTCCTGGCCATTAGATCTAGTGCATTCCAGTGGAGTTTTATGTGTCATTTCATTTATTGGATGCATGGGACGAATTGGAGGAGAGGAGCACACTTCAGAAAGTGATTTCCGCCATTTGGTAGATTAGATCTTCATCATTTCACTTGGGACTTCACCAGGGAGGTAACCAAGCCCCAATCTATCATTCTAGTGGTTTTGTGGAGCATTTGGAGGCCTCTAGGAGATAGGTCGAATTATCTAGGGTTTCAGGCATCCAAGGGGGCACACCATTCTTTGGAGGAGAGTCAAATCCATGAGTTTGAGAGGGATCTTGGAGATTTGAGCACCTGGGTTGTTCTTTCCTTTACCCGATCTACTGTTTGGCATATTTACTGGAGTGATTGGACATCTCTGGCAGCAGAGCCGAATTGTTGAGGCCATTCAGTGATTTAGCAGGGCGTGGCATCTTCCAGCTTGGGGGTTTGGCACTTCATACAGCTCAGATCTACCGTGGCATCAGTCTTCATGGTGTATTCAGCCTTTGGAGGCTTATTGTAGTATCTTCTTGGAGCATTTTGTAGCAGCTCCTATCTTCTATTGTCTTTATTGGAGCCATCTGATGTCCATTCCAGATTGGCATCTCATTAATCAGATTCTTGCTTATTGTTATGAAATAAAGATCAGATCTGCAGTGTTTTGGCTTGTCTACCATCTTATTGATCTTGCATATGGTTGAGGTATGTTACATTGCTTATCTTCTTGTCTATTGCTGCAAACACATATATAACACATCAGTAAACCCTAAGCACAACTTAAATATTCACAGTAAGCAAAGTGTTTGACAAAATAACACAACCAGTAAAGTTTTAAAAGACACCCAAAACCGTGATGTTCCTTGCATATTGGCTTGGGAACATTACATTGGCCCAGACCTAATTATAGGCTGGCCAGACCACTATTTATAAGAGAGGCCAGTGCCTCATTTGGACACACTCATCACACTAGCTCTGCAGCTATGAAGAAGTGTGCAAGTCTTGGAGGAGTAGCTACTGCAACTAGGAGTGACGTCAAGGAGGGATCTTGGTCTATGTCTTGGTATTTCTTGGTTAAGTGGTGCGGTACTCTTCCTAGTGAAGGAGTAGAGGAGGATCTTCTGTTCGATCTTTGGTCTATCTATATTGAGGAAGTTTTTGCTGGGTTTTCTCCCGCTTGAGGGTTTCCCAGGATAATCTGTGTGTCTCTATTGTTTCTGTGATTGCCTCTCTTTCAGTGATCTTATTTATGCAAGTAATGTGCTAAATGATTATAATAATAAAGAAGAATCGTAATTGTTAGTTGTATAAGTAAAACTTCAACAAGACTCTCTCTCCAACACCTCAAAACCCAGCGGTTTCTCAATGTACACCTCCTCCTCAATAAAGCCATTGAGAAATGCAATCTTTACATCCATTTAATGTATCCTCCAACCCATCTTTGTCGCTGTGGCAATAATACTCCGAATGGAAGTGTATCTCGCAACTGGTGCGAATGTCTCATCATAATCAACTCCCTCTACTTGAGAGAATCCACGCGCCATAAACCGGGATTGTGTTTCTCTATGCTACCATTTGCAACATACTTGGTCTTATACAACCATCTGGAAGTCACAACTGACTTCCCCACTGGCCTCGGCACCAACTCCCATACATCATTGCGCATAATGGAGTCATACTCCTCCAGCATGGCCTCTCGCCAAACCTGTTGGTCAAATGCCTACGCAAATGTCTTGGGATCTGAATCTGTGAAGCTCATCACCATCACCAAGTAGGACCCAAGCCTCTCTGGTGCTCTGCTCTCTTTGAACAATCTCTTGGGCTCTCCAACACTCTGTTACAAAAATAGGCAAAAAACGCCAAAATTGTGAGAAATCACGATTTTTTCATCAAAACGATTTTTTCTCAAAAAATAGTGGTTCGATGGCAAAAAATCGTCTAAGTAAAAAAATTTAGAAAACCCGCGGGTTTAAGGGTCCGTGAGGGGTTTTTTTTGTTTTATTTGTGCATTTAGCCAAGGAGGAGAGCCAAGCCATTCAACCAGCCAAGGAAGAGTTTGCTATTGGGATTTTGTGGATTCAAGGGTCAGATTTGTCGATTTGGCATTGGAATTTTTAGTCCATTTCACAGTTTTTGCATTTGGAGGTAAGTAAAAAAATTTGTCAATTATTTCTCATTTTTTCACCATAGATTTTCATAGGTTTTCAATGGCAATGAGTTTTACATCTTCAAAATAGATTTTTGATGGATCAAAAACCATTTTTTTCCAATGTTATGTGATTTTCTTTCTTGCCATGTATGCCCAAAAACATTTTTGGGATTTTCTTGCCCTAGGTCGATGTAAATTAGTTTAAAAAATTTTGTGTTTATTTCGGGTTCAAAACCAAGTTTGAATGCTAGATACATAATTGATTTATCTCTGATTTTAAAATTTTCATTTTTTCATCAATAACACATGCTAAAAAACGATTGTTTTTTGCCCTAGGTTCATATTTTTCCATATTAAAGATGCCAAAGCCATTGGATCCATTCTAGGAGTATGGTGAGCCTGATCCTCCAGGGAATCGACAACATCTCAGGTGCAAGCTATGTGGGAAAGCAATGTTCAGTGGGGTATACCGGCTAAAATACCACCTTGCGAAAATTCCAAGAAATGAGGTAGAGATTTGTACCAAGTCAAGCGAAGAACTTGTTGCGAAGGCCACAAAAGCAATTGAAGAGTATTCAGCAAACAAAAAGTACACAGAAGCCAAGAAAAAAGAAATGGCTTCAAGATCCAGGTCAAGGGGAAGCACACACACTCATGGGGCAATGGGAGTGGAGTCTAGTGAGATCCACTCCTCACAGTCTGTAATGCCTACAACAACATCATCATATTTTATGCCAAGAACCACACGCAGTGCACAAGCGTCTATCAAGTCCATGTTGAAAAACAAAGAAAAAGAAGAAGCGGACAAACTTGTGGGTAGATGCCTTCTATGGAGTGATATTCCATTCAATTTTGCCAGGAACCCATTCTATGTGTCCATGTTTGAGGCTGCTAGTATTGTTGGTCTGGGGTATAAGCCCCCCACTTATGAGGAGTTGAGAGAGCCCATCCTTCAAAATGAAAAGGCTGATTGCACTCAGAGGTTGCAGGAGCTTTGAGATTCATGGTAGTTCACAGGATGCACGGTGATGTCAGATGGTTGGACTGATGGGAAGGGTAGGACCCTTCTCAATTTCTTGGTTCATTGTCCAAGTCAATTTCTGCACATGTCAAGGATGCGGCATTACTTTTTGATTTGTTAGATGGGTTCATCCCAGAGGTAGGTCCGCAGCATGTTGTCCAAGTCATAACGGACAATGCTGCAAATTATGTGGCTGCTTGTAGGATGCTTATGTCCAGGTATCCTACACTGTTTTGGACTCCTTGTGCCGCTCATTGCCTTCACTTGATGTTAGAGGATATGGAAAAGCTTGATTGGATCAAGGAGACCATTGATTCAGCGAGGAGCATCACAAAATTCATATACAATCATGCNTTCGCTTAGTCGACGGGGACAAGACCACAATGGGCTACCTATATGACGCCATGAATAGGTCCAAGAGTCCATTCGTGCTTATTATGTGGACAAGGGGGATCAAGGGCATGAGAGAAAAGAAACGATATGGATGGTGATTGATGACCGATCGAACCAGACACTCCATCGCCCCATTCATGCTGCAGGGTTATACCTCAACCCTGCATTCTCCTACAGCTATGGCTTCAGGTTTGATTCAGAGGTTATGTCTGGCTTCTTTGAGTGTGAACAGAGGATGTTGCCAAGTGCAGCTGACCAATTAGAGCTTTCCCAATAGTTGGAACTTTATAAGAGGTCCATTGGCTTATATGGGTTTGAGATGGCCATAAATGATAGGAAGAACATAATCCATAGTTTATTTACTTGATTTCATTGTACATGACTCATGAGTCATGATGACGATCATGAGATACATTTATTATATTTTTTGATGACTCAGGAATCAGGACATGATTCATTTTTTATGTGTGATGTATCACTAGACATCGTATATATCTTATATATCAGTTTTCTTTCCATATTCATGTGGCAATCTGTCTATTTGATGCTATTGTTGTCGATATATTGCTGATGTTTTGCCGATTTTTACGAACGATGTTTTCTGGACCCTGGCGATTTTTTCGCCGAAACATTTTTTGTAACACTGCTCCAACATTCTCCTTGGCTTCCTTCAGGGCCTCCTGAAACCAATTTAGTTTCCTCTTCCCTAGAGTAACCAAAGGAGAAATAATATCTCTGCGCCCAATAGTCTCTGCCTCAGATCTAATCCCAACACTTTGAGATCTTGAAGACTTTGCCCCCTTTGCCTGAATGCTCTACAGCTGTGAACCTGAAGTTGTGCAAGGTGACCTTGTCACCCCTGAAACTAGTGCACTCGACACCTAAGGTTGTGCCCCCTCTGATACATCAATATGAGTCTCTGGGACCTCCTCAATACCCTCTCTCGACTCAAGAGACCTCCTGAAAGCTCTACCCTCCTCAAATCTAACATCTCTGCTCACCACCACTTTCTATTATGATGGAATGTAGATCTAGTACACCTTTGAGACCTCTAGCTTTGTCCTCTTCTCTGAGGGGACATGAGAGTATGTCAAGCATCCAAAAATCCTAATATGCTCAACATCGCACCTCCTACAAGTGAAGGCCTCCTCAGGAGTCTTCCTCCCCAAAACTCGGTGGGGACTCTTGTTCTGCAGATAAACTGCAGCAGCACTCGCCTCAACCCATAAGTATAGAGGCAGTACCTGATCATGCAGCATCGATCTCACTGAACCTACAATGGCCCTTTTCTTCCTCTCGACAACCCCGTTCTACTAGGGGTTGTAAGGTACGGTCATCTTCCTTCTGATCCCTGCTTGGGTTCAGAAGTCCACAAATTCTGTGGAGGCATACTCACCTCCATTGTCTGACCGTAAGACCTTGATCTTCTTTCCTGTCTGGTTCTCCACAACAACTTTGAACTCTTCGAACCTCGTGCAGACCTCACTGTTGGCCTTCAAGAAATAGATCCAGGTCTTCCTGGAGTGGTCATCTATGAAAGTGAGATAATACTCACAACCAGTCAAGGAAACATGAGACATAGGCCCACACACATCTGTGTGTACTAAATCGAGTATCCCAGCTGACCTGCTGTCACTGTTGGGGAAAACGGCCTTGGTAAACTTACCAAAGACACACCCTCTGCACACATCCCGATGCTCCAAGATGAATTGTGGCACCCCTGTCACTGTAAATTTTCAGACCCCAACCCAGTTTCAGTCTCGTTGATTTTTCGCCAATGTTTAATGCCCAAACCCAGTTTTTATATCAGCAAATAAAGCTTAGCAGAAAATTAAATTCAAAACTGAAACATGAGGATTCTGAACATCGTTTATCACGCAGAAATAAAATATCAACAACATATAAAACTCAGAAAATTATTGACACAGATATTTTCGATCTAACTTTGACCCTGGAAAAACCCACAAGGGGAAAACCAATGAGAGAGGGAGATTTTTATTATTTAGGAGCTTCAGAGAAATTCTATTACAGCATGTTCATCTTCAGAAATTTAATGACAAGCTTATCTCGATAATCGTACCAAGTCTTTACGAGAAAATGAGCCAAACTACTCAAAACTCTTTCCAGAATTTTCTACAATAAATTACAGGTTTGCTCCTCATTCTCTGTGCCTCCAAATGGTTGTACGGCAGCCTAGAAATTCGTGCCAACTGCTTTAGCAAATTTCTGGCTGCATTAATGGTTGTACGACTGCCTTGAAAGCCATGCCAAACTTTCCAGAAAAACCACACAGCAATCTTCCTCAATTTTTGTGCAAAGAAAGGACTGTACAGAATCCGTACGGTACATCCTGAGTATGGTTGTTTGTCCCTCCTCGAAACCTATGCCAAAGTACGGTTGTACGGACTGATAAAATCTATACAGTATGGACAGAATTAAATGTTGTCTGTTGTCTCGATTTTTGTGCACACAAGTGACTGTACGGACCTCGAAATCCAAGTTGTACAGCTTCCTGTGTATGTTGAACCTTTTCCTTGAATTCTGTGCAAGTATTTTGCCTTGGAATGCATGCCCTAGCTCTCAGAAATGGCTTCTCTCTTGCTTCTAAAAAATGCTCTCTCTCTTGCTCTCTCAACAATGAACCAACAACCCAACAATGGGTGCGCCCCCCAACCCTAATCGACCTCATGAGGTAGGTGAGGAGTTTCTTAATCCAACGGTTGAGATTGGATTAGATGAGTGGATGAGATTTGGTGTCTCTTCACTCACCCTCACTAAAGTCATAAAGACACCTTTTAATTTGCATCTCACAAATTAAATGACTAGGGCCCACATTAGGCACTCTCACCCCTTAGGTACCTAAGGATGAGAAACACTTGCCTAGGTACTTTATTTTAATTAAAAATTTAACACTCCCTCTTACCGAGGAAAGTGTTACTCACCACTCCAAGCTTGTCCCTGAAAAATACAAACCTGCCTCTACTCAATGCCTTGCTGAGTATGTTTGCAACCTGCTCCTCTATAGATATGTATTGTAGCTCCACAGCTCCTCTTTGAACATAGTCACGGATGAAGTGATAACGAATCTCAATATGCTTAGACCGGTCATGAAAAATTGGATTCCCCGAGAGTTTAATGCAACTCTGATTATCACAGTAAATCACAGTAGGCCTCAACTACACACCGAATAATCCCACCAACATCTTGCGAAGCCAAAGGGCCTCACAACTGGCCTGACTGGTTTCCATATACTCAACCTCTGTAGAACTCAAAGCAACTGACTTTTGTTTCCGACTGAACCAAGACACAACTGCTGAGCCCAATCCGAAACAGCACCCTAAAGTACTCTTCCTGTCACTGACACATCCTGCCCAATCCGAATCTGTATAGCCAACCAAATGAACTCCATCTCCTCTCTGATAGTCCAGACCATAATCTACCGTACCACAAAGATACCTGAGCACATGTTTTGCTGCCACCCAGTGCACTCTCCTGGGCTCCACCATGAACTGACCGAGAGTGTTGACAGCAAAACAAATATCTGGCCTAATATAGACCAAATACATCAATGACCCAATCAACTGACAATACAAAGTGGAATCCACCAACTGTGACTCAGAAGCATGAAGCTTCTTCTAGTTGGTAATCATGGGAGAGGTCATGGGCCTACAATCCTCCATCTGAAATCTGCTCAGAATGTCACACACATACTTCCCCTATCCCAGGAAGATGTGTCCAGGCTCCTGCCAAACCTCCAATCCCAAAAAGTAATGCATCAGTCCGATATCAGTCATCTCGAACTCTGAAGCAAGGCTCTCCTTGCAGTTGTTGATGAGTCTCTCTGCCCTTGTAATGAAAAGATCATCCACATATAGCAGAAGAATGAGAGGATCCTCTCCAACCACAATGAAGTATAGGTTGGGATCCGCCTCACTCTTCTCAAAACCCAACTGTTGCAAATAGGCATCTATCCTCGAATACCAAGCTCTGGGAGATTGTTTCAACCCATACAATGCCTTCTTCAGACTACACACATGAGACTCTCTCCCATGCACCTCAAAGCCCAATGGTTGCTCAATGTACACCTCCTCCTCAATAAGACCATTCAGAAATGCAGTCTTCACATCCATCTGGTGGATCTTCCAACCCATCTCTGCTGCAATGGAGATCACTGCCCTGATCGAAGTGTATCTAGCAATCGGCACAAAGGTATCATCATAGTCAACTCCCTCAACCTGTGAAAACCCTCGAGCCACAAAGCGAGCTTTCTACTTCTCAATGCTGCCATCTACAGCATGCTTTAGCTTATAGAGCCACTTGGAAGTCACCACTGACTTCCCCTCAGGTCTAGGAACAACTTCCCAGACATCGTTCTTCATGATGGAATTGTACTCTTCCATCATGACATCTCTCCATACCTGTCTACCAATAGCCTCTTCAAAAGTGGAAGGCTCAGACTCCCGAATACTGCTCACCATCGCGATGTAGCTACAAAACCTCTCGGGAGGTTTACTCTCCCTCACTGCCTGTCTGGGATTCCCCACTGAACCCCATGCCTCCCTCAAAGTGTCCTGAAGCCACTTGGGCTTCCTCCTCTCTAAAGTAGTGTCCTATGGAGGGGACTCTCCCTGCTCAACCCCATCTCCTGAAGATGGTGATCCTGAAGTGGACTCTGGAGTACTCGATCCTGAACCCTGTGGACCAGTAACCTGTGAATCTTAAACCTGTGGCCATGTCACCTGTGAATCTGTCGTCCCCGAAATTGGTGGCCCTGAACTCTATGTCATTGTAGTCTGCTGCAGATTCACCTGAATCTGTGGTGAAGACTGCTCACCCTTCTCTATCCCTCTAGACTTCCTAAAGGCTCCATCCTCCTCAAATCTGACATCCCTCCTCAAGACAGTCTTCCTCAAGGAAGGAAGGTATATATGAAAAGCCTTTGAAGTCTCACTATACCCAACAAAGATCCATCTCTCTGTCGTGGGCTCCAGCTTTGTCCTCTTCTCAGAAGGGACATGTGAATATGTGATGCACCCAAAAATACGAAGGTGCCCCACCTCAGACTTCTTCCCAGAAAAAGCCTCCTCAGGAGTCATGCTCCCCACGACCTTGTGGGAACTCATGTTCTGCAAATAAACTGCAGTGTAGCATGCCTCAGCCCATAGAAATAATGGCAGCCCCTGATCATGTAGCATGGCTCTCGCAGCCCCAACAATGGCCCTATTCTTCCTCTCTGCAACCCCATTCTGTTGCGAGTTGTAAGGAACAATCAACTCTCTCCTGATGCCCTCTCCTACACAGAAGTCCATGAACTCCTTGGAGGTATACGCACCCCCATTGTCCGATCTCAAGACTCTGATTTTCTTCCCTGTCTGGTTCTCCACAAGAGCTTTGAACTCTTGAAACTGACAGAAGACTTGTCCTTTGGTCTTCATGAAGAAAATCCAAGACTTCCGTGAGAAGTTATCAATGAATACAACATAGTATAGAAAACCAGTCAACGATGCCGAAGACATCGGGCCACATACATCTGAATGTATAAGATCAAGTATCCCTGCTGCTCTACTGTCACTGCTCGGAAAAGCAGTCTTGGTGTACTTTACCAAAGCACACCCCTTGCACAACTCATGGTGCTCTGAACTGAAATCTGGAACTACTATCACCATCTCCCTCAGAACTCTCAAAGCCCCATGGTGCAAATGTGCCATCCTCCTGTGCCATAGCTCACATAGGTCACTACTGCTGCTGGTAATATGAATCAATGCTCTCACTGGCTGGAACAAAAACTTGTACAGCTTCTCATGTCTAGTACCAATCACTTTGGCTGAAGTGATGCTAGACCCCTTGCGGAAAAGGAGCACCTGCCCATCACGGAACAAGACCTCAAAGCCCTTCTCCTCAATAGTAGAAACTGACACTAAGTTTTTCTTCAACCCGGAACATATAGAACCTTTTTCGAAGTCATGGGAGGCAAAGACTCCCTTTGAAATGATACAGTCCCGTAACCAACTGCCTTGACCTCTCGGTCATCACCAAGCACTACCTCAACATCTCCAATCTTTGTAAGATCTGTCACATGCTCACGAACCCCTGTCATATGGCAAGAGGCACCATTGTCAATATACCAAGTATCTGAATGAGTCGTCCTCATGGATAGACACAAAATCAAGGAAAACTCCTTGTCAAACTTGGTGGAAAACTCTTCCACCGCTGTTGAAGCTGTTGTTTGTTTCTTCTTCTTGTTAGGACACTGACCTGCATAGTGCCCAAACTTATGGCATGCAAAGCACTTGACTTTGCTCATGTCTTTTTTCCTTTCACCCTTGGGCTTGTTTCCTCTCTTTGGACCCTTTTTGAACTTCTTCTTGCTAGTGGTAGCAAGAGCCACATTCTCCTCCTCATGACCTGTAGATGAACTGCCATGTACATAACCTCTTTGGGTCTTCTCCTAAATAAAGTCATCCCAAAGACGTTCCCAGTTGGGAAGCTTCTCCCTAAAAACAATGCCCTCCACAAAAACAGCCCCACTGTCAACTATGGCTTCCCCAACAGCTCCAAGCTCATCCCTCACATGTGTCAATCTAGTAAGGTATGTGACCACATTTTCAGCCTTGGTCATTTTCATGCTCTTTAGTTTTTCCCTCAAAACCATTTTCCAGTTCTCATTAGTACTCTGGCACAATTTAGTCAAAGACTCCCACATCTCATAGGCATTTGCCTTCCCCGTCAAGTGAGGAATCAAATGGTCCTTGATGGCATCAAGAATAATCCTCTTAGCCTTGATACTCTTCTTAGTGTAAGCTGCAAGAAGAGTAGCATCAGTAGGTATCACAATAGGATGAGTTGTGGTATTTTCCACAATGTCCCAAAACTCATTTTCTTGCAAAAGCAAGATCATCCTCTCCTTCCATGCACCAAAATTTGCTGCCCCATCAAGTCTGTCCTCAACTCTCAAACCTGTAGCCATTGACCCTATTCTACTGAAAATGACAAATTCAAAATTATGCCCTGTGAAGTGACTGCTGTCCCAACTTTCTGACTACTGAAATTTCTGTTTCCTTTCAACTCAGTTCTGATACCATGTAAATTTTCAGACCCCAACCCAGTTTCAGTCTCGCTGATTTTTCAGCCAATGTTTAATGCCCAAACCCAGTTTTTATATCAGCAAATAAAACTTAGCAGAAAATTAATTTTAAAACTGAAACATGAGGATTCTAAACATTGTTTATAACGCAGAAATAAAATATCAGCGGCATATAAAACTCGGAAAATTATTGACATAGATATTTTCGGTCTAACTTTGACCCTGGAAAAACCTGCAAGGGGAAAACCAATGAGAAGGAGATTTTTATTATTTAGGAGCTTCAGAGAAATTCTGTTACAGCATGTTCATCTTCAGAAATTTAATGACAAACTTATCTCAATAACCGTGCCAAGTCTTCACAGGAAAATGAGCCAAACTCCTCAAAAGTCTTTCCATAATTTTCTACAATAAATTATAGGTCTGCTCCTCGTTCTTTGTGCCTCCAAATGGTTGTACGACAGCCTAGAAATTCGTGGCAACTGCTTCAGCAAATTTTTGGGTGCATTAATGGTTGTACGGTTGCCTTGAAAACTGTGCCAAACTTTCCAGAAAAACCACACAGCAATATGTATTGATTTCTGTGCCAAGAAAGGATTGTACAGACCTGTACGAAATCCGTACGGTACGGCCTGAGTACGGCTATCTGTCCCTCCTCGAAATTTGTGCCAAAGTACGGTTGTACGAACTGAAAAAATCCATACCGTACGGACATAATTAAATGTTGTCTGTTGTCTCGATTTCTGTGCACACAAGTGACTGTACGGACCTCGAAATTCATGTTGTACGGCCTCTTGTGTATGTTGAACCTTTGCCTCGATTTCTATGCTAGTATTCTACATTGGAATGCATGCCCTAGCTCTCAGAAATGGTTGCTCTCTTGCTGCTCAAAAATGCTCTCTCTCTTGCTCTCTTCACAATGAACCAACAACCCAACAATGGGTGCGCCGTCCAACCCTAATCAACCTCATGAGGTAGGTGAGGAGTTTCTTAATCCAACGGTTGAGATTGGATTAGATGAGTGGATGAGATTTGGTGTCTCTTCACTCACCCTCACTAAAGTCATAAAGTCACCTTTTAATTTGCATCTCACAAATTAAATGACTAGGGCCCACATTAGGCACTTTCT
>JASDQU010739698.1:205481-224122 GCA_032191745.1 Picea mariana | reverse complement strand
ATGGTTGTGAGGGTTCTCCTTTCCTTCCGAATAGATCCTAAGGCTTAAACACTTCTGGTGTGGATTTCTCTCTCTCCTTGTGGCCATATACCACACCGGATGCATTTTTATAACACCGCTACACCTCTTGAGCTTGGTAACATGGTCAAGTAACTCCTTGACACTCAGGAGAATTCAAAGGTCTGAAATTGGTCCTCTAGACACAATTTCTCCTCAAACCCTCGGTCCAAACACCACTCAACTGGCCCATCTAGGCTCAGTGTCAAAACCTTGGCTCTGATACCATTCTGTAGCACTCTTTCATACTGTAACGCTCTGATACCATTCTGTAACACTCTTTCATACTGTAATGCTCTGATACCAAACTGTAAATCCCCCATTCCGGGCCGGGTAGGTGCTACTTCGCGGAATAACAATCTCATACTTAATTCTATATATAAGACATGCATTTAAGCAAGTGAAACACATTTAAACTCAGAGTAAATATAAGAATTTCTACTACTATAAATAATCAATGGATTTAACATTAATTCATATGCACAACAGAATACATGATAAATATAAATACACAAACATGAAGAAACATAATTAAAACATCATCTAGTACTTATCTTTGAAACAGTGGTAATTCCACCAACCAGGTGGAGGCCTTTCATGAACCTCCTAGCCTTAGACCACTCTTCTCATCAAGCTCAGTAGTGGTCACCCCCGAGCTGGGACTAAGTTCCACCCCAAGGCAAGGAATCCTAGGCTAGGCTGAGGTTACATGGAAAACACCTGGTCACAAGGAAGGAATTCTCTCCCAGGAACCACTCATACTCATTGCCCACAAACTCTCCTTCCCCACATGCCTGTTCCACCCCAGGAGTATACACCTTCTCTGTCACCTAGACATTCCTTTGGATGCTAACCTCCCTTGCCTTGGGTTTCAGCAACAAACCGGACCGGAAGTCTCCGAGCTCTATGGCAGCTATAGGGTTCCTTCCAAGAGTTCTCTCCTTCCTCTACGTACTCTCTCACCTGGAGAGAGTCACTCACAGGCCAAGAAACCTGTTCTTCCAACTTCCACCACCTCTCTCACCTGGAGAGAGTGTTGCATGACTGTCCAACAAGCCACACAGGGTCAAACACTATGCGTCCACCACAGTCAATGGGAATCCAAACACAAACACCCCAGGGAAACTACAGACAGGTGCAACAACATAACCAAGCTTAGTAGAGGCGAGACACTTCCATTTTCCCAATCTGGCAACATGAGATAGACTCACACTCTAGATTCTCAGGGATGCATGACGAGTTGTCCACACAGGGGTCAATTCTAACTCCATGGTTTAGAACAGAGAAGGGGTGTACCCACTTTTCAGACAAACCCAAACTTTTTCCCAAAATTAACATAGGCTTCTGGTTCAGGGGATGTATGGTTCAGACGGTCAGGTAGAATGGAGGAGGAACCCCCAACACAGTTCATCTTAGCCATTTAATTTGCATGTGCCCGGGTTGACACTTGTCACCCATGCAACTGCATGCGTTCCTTCAACATGTGTTCCTTCCATTTGGAAGTTTCTTGTCCTTCCAAAAGAACTTAGGATAAAACATATTATTCACATGTCTTTTGGAATAATATTAAAATATTATTCCCTAAGGACTTAAGCCCCTAGGATCAACACTTAGTCCCTTTTCCCACTTTCCAACCCCTAATCCCTTGCCCACTCTGTGGAGGCTTAGTCCCCCATCACTAATTCATCGTGGTCGGTCTGCACGCGATGGTGTTTATATTTTTATTAATAATGTGCATAGATACATGTACAAAATCAGGCTCTTTCCCTTCAACACTTAGGCTCTCTAGCCTAATAATCACATAAGCCCACCAGCTTATATTAACTTGGCTCACCAGCCTATAAAAAACATAATTACAATTCATTTCATAAACATGATTTACAACAGGGCTCGGCCTTGGGGACATTATGATTTCATTTATTTGATCTTCATCCATCATAATGGGGTCCATTTCTTCCTTCTTCTGACCTCTATCTAGGTCCTTCTGCATATGTTAGATCCTCCTTAGTTTTTCCACCAGTCTCCCCATGCACGTAGAGTTGTTTAGTTGTCAGACTCCATTTCCATCACACCTTTATCATGCATGGAAATCTTTATCAATGTGTACAATGATATAATATACCTTCCTCTCAGCCCTTTAAGAAATTCCTTCTCTGTAGCAGTGTAAGATTTTGTAGTATCGTCCGCAAATTCAGTAACAAATCTTGCAGTAATGCTATCTATCCAGAAATCCACTGTGTGCGTGAATTTATTATTAACTTTCTGTATCCATGCAATATTCTCATTATTCCACTCTACTGGTCTTATCTAATTAGTAGGGTGTGTATCCTTCAATATTAGTATCCACTCCTGCAACAAATGTGGAAATTCATAGAAAAATTCCTCATGAATATTGGTAAATACATCCCTTTCCAAATATTGGCATGGTGTATACTTAGGGTTTATATTGTCCTTATGTGCAAACTCGAGATATTTTGTTGACAACCATCATTCAATATTCTGTTTAGTTGGATTCCATGGTATGAACACCCCCTTCTAATACTTCATTCTCTTCATTGTTCTCAACAAGTCCCCTCCAATATATTCTTCTAGGTTCCAGCCAACAACAACACCATTTGTTGGATGTTTGGGATGACACAGGTTCTACTTTAGGTTTCCAACAAAACCATGCAAACCATCAACCCTTCTGGAGACTAGAAGGAAACACTACGCACAAAGTGCACAATGGAGTTTCACGTGAGAGGGATTATGGGTGGCTACAAGAACCAGATGTCTTCAATCTTGGAAGGGAGGCTTCTGAGGGGATGTAAGACATTCTTTCTACCTCAACATTCATTGGATATATTATTCTAACACATCATTAAATCCAGATCTACCATTCTATAACCATTCATATTCATTCAAGATTCATTCTGCAGTAATATTTTGACCATTCTACTGTACGTTGCATTATTACTACTAACAGATTCATTCATTCATTCATCATAAGTAACAATATCAATAAATAAAAAACCATTTCACATAGAGACACAAGTTTTACCATGGTTCACCCCCCTGGGCTACGTCCACAAACATTTGGCATTCTTCAGACTTTTATTATTCTTCATCAAAATTCATAGCACTGCATGCATTACATATGAGTATAGCCTAATCTATTGAGGCTAATGATGCTTAAAGTATCAACTAAAATCCACAAATTGCAACCTTACCCTTGATTACAATGCATATCTCTCTCTCCAAAAATGACTCTAAGATCATCTCACTATTAGCTCCACAACAATAACTAGAAAAAACTCCTTCAAAACTAACTTTTATAGATCTCCTCAGATCTCACAATACATATTTATACTACAAAAATTGGTTTAATGCTCATTACAACAATGAAAAAAACCCTAACCCATTAACCCCAAGTGGATTAGGTTTGTCCACTTTCTAACTTCCTACATGTGGTTGATCCGCATCCTTTTTTCTTCCTTTGAATTTCCTGCTTCTTCGATGTTGCTTTTCTCTATTTTCTGGGGCATGCTCCTTTTCTAGTCTATTTTCTAATTGACTTCAATAATTACTGGATTGTTCCAAAAAATGGACTGCACCAACACTTCCCTTCATGAGGAAAGAATAAAAGATGAAACATTGACAACACGATAACTGTCATAGTGTAAGTCCAATTATTCCCCAGTAAAAGGTTGTACTCAAGGGGTGCACCAACCACCTCGACCTCGACCGCCACAGTTTTACCTCCTAACTGGACCTGAAGAGTAGGGAGGATACCATGGGGTCTGAAAAATTCCCATCAAACACAGTTAACATAGTCATAGATTGAGAAAGATGGGGATATCCAATGACTTTCCAATAAAATAGAGACATCACAGACTTCAAAGCACCTTCATTGATGAAAATACGTTTAATAGTCATATTCATACATTCCACATGGATTTGAAAATCCACATGGTAAGGTAAGAGAGGATGGACATCTAGACATCAAACTTGATAAATTTTGAGCCACTTGAGTTGAGATCCCCCAATGCAGATAACAAGGCATTCCTCTATGTTGGGAACGTCTGGAGTACCTCTAAAGATGACGTCGTACATGATTTTTGGCCCAAATCTTTGACAACTGAGTAATTTTGGGTAGCTCTGACATTGGGATTATGACAGAGAGCTTGATAAATCCTTTCAGAATGCAAGGAATATGGTGAGGCTTACCAATATGCAAAGGTTTTTTTGGAGGGGGAGGATATTTACCCAAAGTAGGTTGTGGAGGACCATAATAACGAGTCTTAGTGGCTACGCTAATCTCAAATTGAACCATATTTATGAATTGATGGACACAATCATGTGCCATGATATTTTGACCTGCACCTGATGTATTTCTGGTGTTTGAGGTTCTTGAGGCCATATTTTGATTATGCAGAAACATATTAGTTAAAATAGTAGGACACTGCACTATAATCCTCGAGGCTTCATCTATCTTAGGGCATAACTGTGTAAGGTGATCTTGTTTAGAAAACTTACATGGAAACTTCACCTTTCACTTTTCCTTATTTCCCTCACCAAAATTTTTATGAGACTTGTCATTATTCTGATTATCCTTGTTCTTTTTATTGTTGTTATTATTCCCACCCTTGTGGTTATTATTTATACCTTTCCTCTTATTCCATCCAGGATTTTGGTTACCCTTTAGTTTCAATGACTGTACAGAATGTACTTTCGACGACTGGGTAGGAGGTGATGAGGTCGTAGCTTGTCCTGCTACAGACCGGTTGAGAGAAAAACATTTCATCTGATTCATCACGTAGTTTGTAGACTTGGTATTTTATGAGCCTATAATGCCGTCGACATGGGGCCTATGCTTTTGTATTGGATCATTAATTGATCGTGGTGCGTCATGAATAATTTCATAGAGTATCCCAGATTGAGCGTATATAAGATCTAATTTTTGGGCTTTAAATATGGCCTCTTCCTCAGTCGTTACCCTGGATGTAGAAACATCCTTCGAATTATATGGAATTAGGAACCACTCTAATAGAAACTCTAGAGGAATGTTAGCTTTAATCAACCGCTTTCTTCTACTCCACTCTTGAATGTGATCCGAGATGTGGGTGGCTTTGTCCTAACAGAAAGTAAATACATGATTGATATCGACGTCATAACGAACCAACAGTTGAAAGTGGTTGAGAAAAACTAAGGCCAAGTCATGGAAAGTTCGATATGGAAAGTTCAATGTACCATTTCGCAGCAACCCTTGTAAGGGTTCCTTGAAATAGTATCAAATGAACTGGGTCATAATTAAGAGAGTTTGATGAGAACCATAAGTGAAAAGTAGTAACATGATCACCTGGATCCTCGCCACTCTTACCCTTGATTTTCATAATGTCCGAGGGAAGCTTGGAAGGAGCTGGGGACCATGATGGTTCATGACACATGGGGTCGTTCATTAATATCGACAGATATGGAAAATTCAGTATGGCTAGAAAAGGGAACCTTGGTTGCCGCATCTAAGATCATGCTCCTAGGAAAGACTAACTTTGATAGACTATGGGCCAAGGAGGGTTTTGGTAGATACCATGGCCCTAATCTATAGGATAATTACCCCCTCATAACTGATTCATGAAAGGTTGTAAAGGCATCATCACTGATGGGACCTCTTGCGAGGAAAAATGGATATGATACAAAATACCCATGTGAGGATATACATTGCACCCTGATGAAAGAACTCCATACAGGGGATTGCTCATGTTATAAAATTGATTCCCCCCTAATGTAATAATAGAGGTTAGAGGAGGATTTTCCATAAGTAAATCATTTGTAGGAACAAGAATTGTGGATGATGGATATATGGATGGGATATATGAAGTAGAAACATCGTCCATTTTCCCATTCCATCCTTGAAAATTATAACTAGGATTCAGTCCTAACATGGGAAATGACTGAGGGATATGCCCCCACTAAACTAGAAAACATTTAAAGGAGATGACATGCCCCTTGAACCAAAACTAGCATTGATGTTAGATGTCAGAATGGAGGAATACATGTGCGAAGCCATATTCAACATACCAAAAGAAAAATTATTAGAGGCTAGAGGCATCGAATCAACACTATAACTAGGAATCTCCGTCGAAAAGGTGCCAGGGGAACGAATATCGATGATGATGAAGTCACACCACTTGAAAATATAAAAGGATCCATCGCCATGGATTGAGCTGAGCTCATGGACTGGGTAGCACTAACTAAGGGAGTCCATAAACTCTAAGTAACTGATGATGAGGAGTCATGGGGACTCCACTAACCATAACAGAGGTTGGATTTGACTCATTACTCATATCTGAATCAATACTCATGATGGAATAATCGTGATCCTGAGTGATGAAGATGTACTTACCACGTTTATTAATTCTATGCTTTTTAGGAGGCGGTTTCGATATTAGACCAAATTGTGGTAATTGATTCAAGATCCGACATGAATGGTGGGGAGGATGGTCTCACTTCATGATGGCTCAAAACTTGTGACGCAATGCAAAATTCTAATTCCAACTAATATACAAAGAGCACACTCCTAAATAAAACTAGAAGCCAATACACACAAACAAGAGAGGGTGGTTGAACATGGACCTCCCAAACTAAAGAAGATATGCCTCTCCCAGGAGGGGATTGATACTCCTGAACAATAGAGTGGAGGTAACATAATCAGTTATAAGGATCCTCATGGGATTCAAAGTGAGATCGGTCAGACCCCTACTAAGAGAATATCCTCCATAAAGTTTGTGTGTTTTTCGATCCCTATTTGACTGAGGGTACCCACATAATAACCCATGCAAGTAACCTGCGTGGATACCTAGGATAAGAAACTATGTACACCATGGTATAATCAATGCTTGGGAGAAAATTCTCAGGTCAGGTCCACTGTATGGTCAGGGTAGATAAGATTGAAGATCAAGAAGCACCAAGGCACATCAAGAACCCCTAATTTATGAATAGAACCCCATAAATATCTTTGATTCTAGGAGGGTATTGAAGGGCTATCTCAACAACCAAATTCATGTGACCTTGTGCTTAACTCCGGTTTTAGTGGAGCCTCTTGAAAACACCTATTATACAATGGATTTCACCACTCCCTCGACATACACCTATGTTGATTTTTGTATCCTTGGAAAAGTTTCACAAAATCCTATTCCAAGGCCCTAAATCCTAAACTTGTTTATGTACCCTAAAATATAAAATATTTCTAATCAATTTTAATTACTGAGTGTTAATTTTAGTGGATTCTTGTTTACTCAAGAGGTATGGTCGTGAAACTAATGGTGTTATGAATCAACATATGAAACAAACACATGTAAAAACATTGCTAAGTACTAGTCTTGTTTTTCAAAATAAATGGTATGCTTCTAACTACTGTGCACAAGATGCAATCTCTTACAATTTCAATGACAATGCAATCTTTCCTAAAATTCCAAGACTACTGCAATCTAGAAAAAAGTGCAAATGCTTCAAATGAAATGCATTTTTTTTGTATTTTCAATATTTGAAAATGAAAATGCAATTTTTATTTTTTTTTGTATTTTCAATATAAAGGAATGAAAATGAAAAATTGAACTAATAAAATCTCAGACATACCCTACTACAAGCACCGAAAGACAATCCAAGCATGACACCAAGAATCTACTACTTAGACCTAAATGCAAGGACTAAAAATGAGAAAAATAACAACAAACAAGTTGTCCAAAAATTCAATAATAACAGAACTTCCTATCACTCTTAAAGAACTCAACAGATAGAACAAAAACCCAAGAAGACTCAACAACACTCAGAACCCACCTAGTAAACACCAAATTGAATCTAAAAGGCTTAGAAAAATATGTACATGACTGTTTAGGGAATGAACACATATGTATTCTCCCTATACACAAACATCCCGTGTATGTACCCGATTGTTTAGGGAAAGCCTGCATATGCCAAGAAAAACACTAACTGGGTAAGAATTAAGCCAAGCAACTCAGATATACAACAATGTATAGGCTGTTAAGCTACAAGTGACACATAAACTTAGGCAAACAAAGTGCAATAAAAGACAAAAATCACCAACTAACCCCAAAAAGGGATAATCCCCAATGGAGTCGCCAATTCTGTTACGAGGAATAAATCTCTATGGTTTGGGGTAGGACCACAATAGATAGAACGACACTAAGAAATCAACTCAAATCTCAAATATGCTAGATAAATGAAAATGCCAACAAAAGAAAGGCTAGAATCCTACCTCTTCTGGACATTCATAGGAGACCACCATTGAACTCACAATCCAATGCTTGATACCTACAAATTGTCCTCAACATCCAATATACACATGCATATGGAAAATGTATGAAATGCCAACATATAAACTAGCATAATCCATCGACACGTATAGAAAATTTACCCATGGAAAATAATATAACATTTGAAATGTATAATTGGATGAGAAAAGAGTATTTGTATTAATATAATTAGTAAAGGTACATAGGTGACAACCTTTTGTATCAATAACTCATTGAAACCGAGAAATTAAGTCCCTACACCTTGGCCTTCACCACTTGAATCCTCCATAAGGAAATCTCACAAGTTCTAGGAGTAATTGGGTTCCTCCTTCATAGGATAGAGAGATCAACTTGGGGTATAAACATAAGGAGAGTTCATACTTAAAGGACTAAGGGATGCATACTCAAGGATGTAACATGGGGTAAAATTTCTTTGAGTGTACTTGCTCTCCACTTTCTTCTTCTTCTTCAAGGCTTGCATATGACTCAATTTATAGCCTTCAAAGGGAATTGAAGGGTCGAATCAGATCATTTCCAACATATGAAAGGCCAAGGATGATGGATCCCATGACTTGGCATGGAAAATATGATATAATTTTAATTTTGAGCAAGAAACCCAATGTACGTGGGTTGTAATGGAGAAACCTGTGTATACGCATGTTGTATAATTGTAGATCGTGTATATGTACAAAAAATTGAATTTTTTACTTTTGACTGAGCAAGATGGGGAAATTGAGTTTGCAAAGGGAAAGGGTAGGCCACAAAATCATGATGCATAGAGTGTGAATTTTTTTTCTATAATAGTGTTCCTTTGATTTTATTGTTGTAAGTATATAGCTCGCTACCAATTGGAAAGGGCCCACCAACTTGGGATGTGTAGCTAGCTTGTATTTTATTAGCTTATCTTGTAATATTAGTTTGATTATGCATTATAGGGACTTTTCAATGCTCTGTAGTGTGATGTGTTAGAATTTCCATCTTCTTTGAATTCCTTTATTAGCAATAAACTCGTGGCTTGTCTTGTATCTAGGAATACTAACATTCACTTTAATTCTCATTTATGCTTTCTTGCAATTTGCAGTCAATTTGATATTTCATCTCTTGTGTTTATTTTAAGCTAATACAATTTCAAGGATTTTGGTATGTTACAATTATTGGAACTCTTTAAGAACTAAACTCATCACCATTATAAGTATAGGAAAACGCAAAGTGAAAGAGAGTACTTCGAGCCTTCACAAAGAGAATCTCTTAATAGACTAATAACTGGTGTTTTTATGATCTTTACTACTTTGCTCTAAGTTAATGAATATGTTGAGATGAATGGCAAGAATCTATTTGAGTCGTAATTTCACAAAGATAAGTAATCTGGATGAAAAGCGCAACTTTACCAACAAAAACTTGTTATACTTAACATATTAATTTGCATCTTTAGTTTATGTGCTTTATTTTGTTTACATGTTTCATTACTTACCTTTCTGAGTTAATAATTTCAGGATTAGGTCAGTGGAATTTTGCAAGATTTCAACTCATGTTTTGTCGGTTGATTTGAATAATAACTTGAATGGTATTTCACTTCTTCATTTTCATGTTTCTTATGTTAAGATACAATAATTAGAATTCATTAAGTTTGACAAGTTAATCATCTCTTGGAGTGCATGAACACTTAATTTGCGGGTGAAAGATTGCAATACATGTCATTAATGAAACCCCAAACTAATGAACTAATCATTGTTCATAGATTTGATTTATGGTTTTCAGTACTTTGATTTCCTCATACATTGAAATCTTAATTATTCATAGATTAAACAAGATCTCATTAAAATGATACCTATGCATAGACCACACATATTGACATAGTATGCGGTGCCCTTGTTCATCTTGATATAAATATGTGGATGAAATATTAAGGTGTCTGAGATTTACTTTTTGTTTCCTTGGATTGTTTTATGATTTGAATATACTTTTTCTTTATGGATTGATATTTTCAGTAGATAGGATTCACCCTTTATCCTACACATATTATGTTTATAGCTCAAAAATCTACGTCTCAGATTGACAATAGGTCTTATTAAACAACGAATAAATAACCCAACATTTTTAGCATTTTTTTTGAGGAGCTGTTAAAATGTAAACAATAGAAGGGTAGTTTTTTTTTATTGGTTGCTTCCATTTTATTTTCCACTACATTGTATATTTGGTGGAGGAAAAGAGGGTAAGACACAAAGGTGCCCTCCTTTCAGAAATTCTAAAAGGGTTCTAACCCATCTCATTCACTTTAGTGAGTCTTTCCAAACCCTTTTATGTCATGTAGTTAACTAATGGTTAGGCCTAGAGATAACAAAGGTAGTTTCCTTAAGTCGAAAAGTAAGATTTGAGGTGATTTGTTTGGTAATACTAGGACCCCTCCTACTAATCCAACTAAAAGGTATACAGGTATTTCATTTGAGGAAGGAGAAGGTTTCCATACAAAAGTGACCCTATATTTGACCATACCAGAATAAAAAACCACTACTCAGAAGGTGTAGGAAGTGAAAGGAGAAATCCTAAACAAAGGTGATAAAGATAACCAAATTGGTGAGTTAGTTCCAAGTACCAACCCAACACTAGAGCAACCTCTCAACCCAGAAGATATTGCTAAATTCTTTGGATCATCACAGAACATGGTCATATCACAGATTAAATGTGCAGTTGTATAAGGGATACCAAAATCATACATTGGGGATAATTTTATTGTCCATCATGTTATCACCGTATAATTCCTAGATGGCGTACAAGTTTTAGAAATTTTATGAGGGATTAAATTGCCACAGAGCTGCGATAATTTGGAGGATCCAGCTATACCTGGCGGCGTATGGATGAAATAGAGGAGATATGAAGAGTAAAACTCAATAGAACTTCAATCCTGAAAGAAGCCCGGATGAACGGCTGGGATGTGTATCAGAGACGTAACTAGCACATAATTTAAGCGACCGAGGACAGGTCGGGGAAAACCATCACAGATTTTTATGGGATGCATGTAACCCTTTGAAGTGCATTGAAGAAGAGGGTTGTCTGACCAAGAACACCTTTTCTAAACCTCCGATGACAAAGTTTCTAGGAAAGACGGGGACCGTAGATCTTGAAGCGACCCAGATCAATGGTCGAGGTGTCTTTCGGCGATTGAACTAGCACGAGAATTAGCTGACAGAGGGGGGACCGGGGAAAACTAACTTGGTTTAAATCATGGATACATGGAATCCTCTGAGACACATTGAGGCTAAAGGTGGTTCATCCAAAACTGCTTTTCTCCAAACCTCGATGGTAATAGATGCCTATAAAAGGAGGAACCCCAAACATTATTCTATGAGTATTTGAAGCATTTGAACATTCAAATATTTGGGGCAAAGCCTCTATTCAAATTTGGAAATTCAAAACAGAAACCAGACCATTTTTCTCATCGCATATTAGGTATTCTTCACAATGGTTTCCAATCCTGTTGTTTTATCCGTGACTGAGCCAAATATTTCCTCCAGGGAGGATGCCCTAATTGACAGAGATTCTGACGTTTTCGACACAATGACAATGGTCTCTCCCATTTCAGTGTCTAAAGTGAATTTGATGAACAACGTTGGATACCACATATCCTTTCTTGAAGCGGTTTGAGCCTCCTTCACTCCTTATGTCGTAGAAACAATTTTCTCATTCCCTGAATTTGCGAGTTGGTGTGCAGAGTGATATTCCCAGAGAGAAAGAGTCATCTTAAACAAATTAGGGTCAGAAGTCTTATGTAAAGTAGATGGTCCCTTGCTTCAACATGCCCTAAATATACCAGATGCCTCCCCTATAGTGTCAAAACCCTTTGAGGAACAAAGTATGATTACAATTTATAGAGAATGCTTGCCCGAGGTAAAAACCCTATTTCTGCAAACCATAGTCAAACCTGGACACTATTAAGAGAGTCTGTCTTTTCCTGTCAGTATAAGCATCATGATCGTCAAAGTCCAGTGGGCTTGTTCTCTGTTGATTCAGATTCTAGGTCTAGACAATGACAACTTTGTGGTAGAGGTTATGCTAGGGTTCTTGTTGATTTTCTTCTTGTCTGGGCAGTCAGTCCGTGTCAGTTTTGATGAGTTTATTACGGAGAATATACATCAACAGTTGGTTAATTTCATCTCGTTAAGACATTTTAGATACTATTCTCACATGTTGAGAATGTTTCTGGGATCTAACAACACTGAGCTTCCTGAGGCTTCATTCATTTCAACCGAGTGTAAAAATATCACCATGCTCATCTTCATCAACAAGATCATGTCCAAGATATACAATCTCATTTTTGGTTCAGATTTGCCAAGAGTCCTAGAAGAGATGAATAGTTCGTTGCAGCCAAGTCCAGAGAATATGATGAGAGACTGGATGTTTTTCACTCAGTCCACTGTGATTTGGGTATATGAATTCCAAGAAGGACCTCACCTTTTACCAGTTTTTTGACTCCCAGGATATTTTGTTTGGAATTTATAAGACAAAGGGTCATCTCAAAGATTGAGCATTTACTCAAGGCTCACAAGGATTCTAATATAAAATTATCATTCTTGGTAGGTCCTTTTGTGGTAAAGATCAAGTCTTGTTTGCCTCAGGTTCAATCCAAACTCAATGAGTTTGGGTTCACATAGTTGCAAGGAAGAAGATATTATTCACATTAGATTATATCAAAGAGGAGATTGGCAAGAAGACAAGGCCCTTATGAACATGAGCACGTTGAAGAACTAGATAAATTGGCCAATCTAAAGACCTGCACAGAAATGGAGGTCATCATGATGCATGATCAAGCAAAACAGACAGAGCTTACTTTCCAGCAAAGCTCAGCACAAAAACCCTCACCTAGGTTGATTATCAAGGATCCTAAAATGAGCATCTTCAATTAGAGAAGTAGTTCAAAAGCCCTAAGGTCTAGCAGCCAACAAAACACCCTCAAGAAAATGAGAGCCACATCACCCTCTCCAATTATTGACTTGGAAGAGGAAGAATAGAAAGAAAAGAAGTGCATGGAGATGGCAAAGACTACAATCCAAAACGAAGAAATCAATCCTAAAAACAAACCACAAAACGAAGGCAGCATGAAGGTTTTCAGCAACAGGAAACACATATTTGGCCACACTTCTTGGATAGTTTATCAATATACGAAAGAGTTGCTACATCAGTATGCCGTGAAAGGGAGTATGGCCAATAGTGAGATAAAGGATCTTTTTCCCGATGTAGAAGGGACATCTCAGCATAAATATCACCTACTCTCATTCATAGATGTCAAGAAAAAGATATTCAACATTGCAGTGGCCGATAATGATAAGATATTGATTTCAAGGTACACTATGAGAACATCAACGCTCCTGAAAAAGTAAAATTCCACAGAAATGTCAGTGATATGTTGTACGCTGATTACCTAAACTTAACTCTGAAGGTTTCTAGGTTGACAACACATGCATTGAAACTAGATGGACAACTAAAACAAGAAAAGATGTCCAACAAAGCTTGGACGATACAGGTAAAGAGATTAGAGTCTGAAGGTCCACAGGGGGTGAAAGCCTCTATGTACGAAAAGGAAAAAATGATCCAAAGTTTGAAGAAAAGATTGAAGATTTCACTTAGAGACCATCCACAGACAATAGAGTTAACTGCTTTGGATCATGAAAAGGAAACCTTTAGACAAGAGGCTCTAGACTTTAAGGTTAAAGTGTTGCAATTGGAGAAAGAGAAAGAAAGCTAGTCACAAATACAGGTGACAACATCAGATATGGAAATTATCATACCTGCTAATGTAGAGGTTGGATCAAGTGCTGAGGGTTTAGTTCAAGCTATGTCCCAAATAATTTTGAAAGTAGGTGAGATCAAGAATCTCAAAGAAAACTTAGAAAAGTTAAAACAAAAAATGAAGGTGAAGGATGAGAAATTAGCTCAACTCCACAGAGAGAACCAAGACCTGTAGGAAAGAGAACAAAATAAAAACCAGATTTAAGGTAAAAAAACTACTGTAGGGAGACAAACATGTAATATGGGAAGTAATTGTTGTGGAGGTTTCTAAGTTTAGAAGCTATTTGAATTTTATCAACAACAAAGAAATCATGGTTGCTACAACTCGGAACAAATACGTTGTTGTAAATGAAGTATTAGAAAAGAATCCCTCGGAATGGGACCAAAATGCCATCGAATTACTAAATTCTATACCAACTGCCGATATTTAGACCATCGGTGTGAAAGACAGGACCACTTTAATCATTTCATCGAGGAGAATCATTGCCAAACACAACCTGCTCAGATCGGTCTAGAACAAAGCTAGGAAAATGGACCATACCATATAGGAGTTTAAATATGCCTTTGAACAATTGTTTGCTAAAGGCCTCCCCTCATTCTGGGACAGTAAAGGCTCATTATAAAAGTAGGAATATTATCACACCCTTCACATGCAATGCAGGATGGACCATTCCAGTTTTGAAGATATGGAAGAAAGTTTGAAAGGCCCTATCTTGGTAGAACATTTAGCTACTGATTTCAAAATTCTAAACAAGTTCAAAACAATGAAATTCAGTGCAGAAATCATGTCCTATGCAACGTGCATTGACTTGGAAATTTTGATTAAAGAAATGATGGATTATGAAATCCCCTCTGATGCGCAATGGAAAGAACTTGTGCGGCTGGGTAAGACAAAATGCCATGCCCTCGGAACCATTAGACGATCTCCAGATGTCACCAATATTATAGATCCAATGGAAGCACATGGCAGAACAGATGTAGGGAAAGCATCTAGGTAGTCAGAGACTATTCATGATGTTGAAACATTTATTTTCTGGTAATGATTGTAAGTCATTTCGTATACAGAAACTGACATCCGAAACTATTACATAAGCTGAAACGTTTTAATTTCAGTGATTTTTTTATCAAATTGTATAAGTACTAAAAGACTTGAATTAGTTAATGTTGGCAGAAGTGCAAGAGCACCTTTTTGGTTGTATCAAACTCTATTTGTAAATTTTCTGAATCTGAATTGAATACAAATGTGAAAGATTTTGATGTCTCTATGAAAAGATTCTAACGGGTGGTGATATGGGCTTTGTTTCCTTTCTTCGTATGTATTTCCTATAGCCTGTCATTTCATTTACATTTTCTTTTGTTTAAATTGGAGAGTTTAAAGGCCCAGAATTCATCCCGTGACACTCTTGGCTTAAGCAATTTAAACTATGTGATTGTCTTCTTAACTTATTCAGAATTCATTTCATCAATGCTTTGATACAGTGATTTGTTTTCTTTACCTTCCTACACATCTTTCTATTTCAAGAATAACTCAGATTCATCACCTTATTTACCCTTTGTCCTCTGGAGAGTTCTATCAGCCTACACATTGCTTCTGTTCACTTTCAGAATTTTGACTCCATAGCCCATAGTGTTCCCCCCTTCTTTGCCAACAACTTTATTAAAAATCCCCTAAACAAACCAAACCTAGCCACCGATTTCCATAGATATATAAAGTGACACGAGAGACCCATCTTTGAGTTGAGAAGGCTATTGCCTTAGCTCTAATGATGGTTGAAAAAGTTACCTCTATCATTTTTCTATTCAGTTGGACATAATTTACAGAGTGCTAACATTCTGGCGCCATTTTCGGGGATGAAATTAAAAAAATTTCCCTGGGAAAATGACCTAAAGCTTTGGGTTGATCCCTGAGGATGACAGTGGACCAAACACCTTATTGGCTGAATATTATCTTTACCCTGGTGACTCCATTACTTAGAGACCAGTTGTACTACACTGTGTAAGATAGAAATCATGGCTCTTAAGAAAATCCACACTAGGAGAAACCCAAACCCCGAGCCTGCAATCCTAGTCTCTAGCCCGAAAAAGCTTGGCTGAAGAAGAAAAGAAAAGACAGTAACCCCTGTGTTACATATAGATTGATATTTGTCCTTACCTAGAGACATATTGATCAGTATCGAAGACCTTGAGTTTGACCTAAAATTCAAACAATCCCTATTCAGAACTAGGTCTGAATCCTGTTTAGACGAGACCCTATTTGATGAAAAAAGATTCCAAGATTTGATTCTAGCCGCTCCCATCAAAACTGTAGTGACTCATGTTTGAAACTGATAGACACTCTGACCCCTCACACCAAATATGGTAGCCATATTTTCTCCTGTCATACTACCTGCTCTACTGCATGACTTACCCCAGGTGTACAACCTAAGGATTAAGCTATATGATGCTGAGGGTAACGTATCAGCCCATAAACACCTAGACTGGTTTAATGATTTCATAGACTTAGAAGAGGTGGATTTTACAGATGTAAAAATGAGGTTGTTTACACAAACCCTTGCAGGAGATGTAAGAAAATGGTTTAGAGCCCTTGCAATAGGAAGTATCACGGATTTCACATCTTTTGAGACACTCTTCCTTGCCAGATGGGGAGATAAGAAAACCCCCCTTTATTTGTTGACACACTACAACAATATGAAGAGGTTCCCTAATGAAACAATGCAGTAGTTTTTGGCTAGATTCATGAAGGTATATAATGCGATTCCTGATGAAGTAAAACCCCCACCCAAATCTACTCAAGTTAGATATGATGATTCTTTTGAGAGTGATTTTTCTTTATTATTGAGAGAGAGAACATCTACCACGCTAGATGATATGATGACAAATTCCATTGAAGTAGAAGTAAACCTTATGGCTTCAGGAAAAATGAAAGCTAGTTTTGGCAGAAACATGGGCAAAACTCAGGATAAGGCACAAACTTCCACATCACAAACATCAGAAGAAATATTCGAAGCAATGATGAGAAACATGGAAAGGATGATGGAAAAAATGGCATTGGGAAATAGAACCAACCCTAGGGAACAGGCCGATGATCCACCTATAAATCTGAGGAGACCCACTGGTCCAAAGATCAGGCAAAGAGAGTAGAGAAACCAGTTTAATCAGGCGACTCAAGTAGACCAAACAAATCAGGGAAACCAAGGAGATCAGGGAGAACAAAAAGTAAGACCCCATTTTCAGAATAATTATATGGATGAAGATTATGATGGATATTTTGAAGATAATGTGAACTACTGTGATGACAAAGAAACTGAGGTTTTTTTACCAAAGAATAACATGACTAGTTCATGGATGCTAGTGAAATATTCTTGCAAGATGAGGAGGAAAGGATATCAGTATAAAAATAAGATTATGAGACTGGATTGCAAAATGCCATCATGTAATTCCAAAGGCAATACAATCTCCGAAATCACAAGGTGCCTCAAAATCCTCCGAAAGGTAATCTCCCAAAGGCAAAGCCCACCAAAGATGCTTAGAGTAACATGCCCTCTTCTAGTCATCCCAAAAAAGACTTGGCTGCAAAGGACGCTATGGATAAGGGTAAGTAGAAAGAGGAACTACAAAAGAAAATATTGACAAGAAAAGAAACTATCATTAAAGAGGTAGAAAAAACTCCGTCCTCTTTTGACTTCGAAAGTGAGATGGCTAAGATTAAGATTTTGGTACCCTTTAATGAATTGATCAGAAATAGTGAATACATGAGTCATATCATCAAGATGCTTAATATGGGAAAAAAATCTGATACCTTAAACATACAAGATGATCACCCAACCATCTTATTTGGGATGAGAGTAGAAGAAAGCTGTGAAAGTGAAGAAGTTCCTCCTTTTTATGTCAGCTTAAAAATACATGACATGACTTTACACAATGCTATGCTAGACTCCAGAGAATCTCACAATTTGATGCCCAAAGTGTTCATGGACCAACTGGGCCTTGAGGTCACAAGACCCTATAAGGATTTGTTCTCTTTTGATTCAAGGAAGGTGAAATGCCTTGGCATGATAAAGGACATGGTCATTTCTCTGGCACAAATCCTGGAGAAGAATATGGTGATGGACGTAGTAGTTTCTTATATCCCTATGAAATTTGACATGCTGTTGTCCAGGTCGTGGGCTGCAAAATTGAAAGGAACCCTCCATATGGACATGTCATATGCCAATATGCCTATCTTTGGTCAAGATAGAAGATTGTACAAGGAAGTTCTACTGAAGTATATGGTAAACAACAAATCACAACCTACCAACCATTCTATATACTCAGTAAGCACTGAGTTGGGGTCTTCCGTTTTCTTCAATGATCTATGCTTAGTAGAAAAAGAGATGAAAATAGTCCTGGAAGATAAAGGTATACTCGGGCAATAGTTGGAAGAAATTTCAGAACAACAAGGTGACCCAGAAGATCAGATATGGAAAATGAACTTCGATGGATCTACATGTAGAGAAGGAGCTGGAGACG
>JASDQU010739698.1:160077-173830 GCA_032191745.1 Picea mariana | reverse complement strand
GGTACCTAGTGACCAAATTTTAGGACATCTACCCAGGTGGAAATTGTGGACTGCAATTGCACCTTGATTGGATTTTGTGTGTCTATTGGGAAATATCGCCATCTCTTTCGGGATATGCCCCCTTTACCCCTCATTATAACCAATTATTTCATCCTTTACTAGTTTCTCTTCCGGTGACTTCAGACCCCACTGTTGAGTACTATTGGAAGGTCCAGTGCTATTTGAGAGGAAGGACATTACGTCTTCTAGGACACAAGCATTTGTTTTCTTTGATTCCCCATGTGGACAAAACCCACTTATCCACATATATGCTTCTTTTTCAAACCACTTTATGTATGATGCACTTCTGACCACATTTTGATTTGGTTATATATATTGTGTAAAGTTCAAAATTTGCAACAAAGGCTCTTGTTTCTTTATTACTCTCACCACCATTTGCACACATTCACTCATCTAGTTGGACATCACAGGGGACCCACAGAATCCCCGTCGTTCTCGACGCTTGCTAAACCTCCCTCCTATCTTAGGGGGAGTGTCTGGTCTTGCCTGCTCATCAGCACCACCTTCACACACTCCTGTGAGTGCTACTATCCTAGGATCAACTTTCCTTGGTTCCACATTACTTGGGTCCACTTCCCAAGTCCCACCGTCCACTCGCTCTCCTTTATATGGAAGCGGAGGACCAGCTTCCTCTCAAGAGGGAAGTACCAACCCACCTAGCCCTCCTCGAGGGTCAGGTTCACAACACACTTACACCATGGCTAGAGCTAATCCTCCCACCCCACTATAGATGCCTTATTTGGCCTCTCTCAACATACCAGATCTAAGCAAACTCACCATTGATCCTATATTGCATGACCCCACATGACCTGCAATGCCCACCAAACTACCTTTAGACATACCCAAGTTTGAAGGAAAGGTAGGAGATGACCCTGCCAACCATGTCATGACTTTTCACCTATGGTGCTCTTCCAACAACATTATGGATGATTCCATCAGACTACGATTATTTCAATGCACACTCACTGGCCCATCAGCCAAATGGTATGTAGATGAAAAATTAGGGTCTCATGCAACTTTCGAGTCCTTGGCCAAAGCATTTTTAACCTTCTTCCAATTACCAATCTGCCATGAAAATGGTCTAGAACTACTCTCTAATTTCAAACAAACCTTAGCCACACATATCGCTGATCACATTCACCAGTGGCGTAGATGACGTAGTTTGTGAAAAGCAGAAACCACCAAACAATAGTGTCTTGAATGGTTTCTTAGATCACTTGTTTCTCTCCTCGGTAAGGATGTATCTTCCACCTTCCCTCAATCAGAAGAAGAAGCCATTAGTAAGGATCAATAATACAACCTCATCTATTCACAGTCAGGGTACTTATACACTGTACTCTGATCTCCCAAAACCTGTGTCATTTGGCCAAGACAAACCTGGGATGTCTCACTTAGCAGAAAGACTGATTGGTAATACCACTTACCATGGTCCACAACCCCAACAACCACCAATGTATGGAACACCTCAATACCCGCCGGCATATGGGGGCACCTCTTATTACCCCCCACCCCCTTATCAACAACCATACCCTATTGCTATGCCTCTACCCATCAGTGGGCCACCACCGACACCCCCCATACAACCACCTATTCAAACAAGTTCTGGTACCCCCTCTACCTCATCTTATAGTACTAGCAAAAATGCCACACCTTCCTATGTACCTTACGAATTGTTACCCCCACAGAATCCATACTTTCCATTTCCTGGTCCCCCGCAACCCATCACTCCCCCACATCCTCATGCTGGGGTGAATTTTTTTCAACCCTCTCTCGTTCAGTAATATCAAAATTTTGAATAGCTGAATATGGAAAATCCGACCCACCCGTCGAACAATGCCAAAAATAAAGGAAGAAACAGGAACAATAACAACCCAGGCCCAACCGCGAATGACCCCAACAACCATCCCATTGAGGGAAACCAATACCAAGACCCCCAAGGGGGCATCAATACCAATATACCATGCCAAGGGAGGAACAACACTCTTGGAACTAACTTTCCTTGAACTATATGTAATGAGTATGGACATTATACTCATCATTTCCCCCAAATTCATGACCTCCAACGAATGAGGGAATCCATGCACTCACAGGGCCCTCCGACACCATCTGCCCCTCAGTAGGCCCCACAACAATACGTGCAAAAACCCACCCCATTTGTACTACAGAACCCCATTCCATAACAAGGTGTGATGAACACCCAACAAATGATCAACCGTACCCCACCACAAATGGGGCAATATGCAACCCCGGGTGCCACTCAACCCAGGAATTTGGTTGATCGCAGCATCCTCCTCACTAGTGAAGAAATTCTTCTACAAACTCAGAATCATCAATATGGTATGCCTCCTGACTCTACCCCAACCACCTCAGAAACATGGCCAGCTACTACAGGACAACCATTGATGATTCCACGTCCTAACACGGAACCCATTCCTCATATACCATGTATGCCTTTACAATGGAATGTACATAACCCTCATGCTAAGGCTGCTCATAATTATAGTCTAGTTGATGACTTAGCCCAGTCTCCCATAGCCATATCTGTGTTGGAGGTCCTCCAAACTTGCCCATCACAGAGAAAATCCTTGCTTTCTGCCTTGGGGGAAATCAACACAACTGACACCCAGCTGATCACATTTGATTCAGATAATGGAGAACCATGTCTTCCCACCCAAGTATCCTTCTAGATACCAGTTAAGATATGGAACACCACAGTTTATCGGTGTATCATTGATGAAGGTGCATCCACCTGCATCGTGTCTAAAGACGTATGGCAGAAAATTGGCTCCACTAAGCTAATACCCTCTACCATCACCCTTTGAGCTTATGATGGTTGACCAACATCTTCCACAGGGTTTTTTGCAAAATGTCCCCATAGAACTTGGTGAAAAAGCCATCCTCATTGACATTGAAGTTATCGATGCCTAGCTTGATTACAATATCTTGTTTGGACGCAATTACATGTATGCTATGAAGGTGTTCGCCTCTTCTGTGTTTCATATGATGATGTTCCCCCATAATGGGAAGATCGTCACCATTGACCAACTTACACATTACGAGCCTAAAAATTCCACCAACATCGATAGCATCCTCCCCGTTATTCATGTTAGCCCGAATGATTTTCCAGTTGCTAACATTGGCCCTGGATTATTCCAAGACCCATCCATGTTGGGCACTTGTCAGAGAGCACCACCATTCCTAAACCCATCTTTTTCAGCACAAGTGTGTGTAGTTTCCTCTAAAGGAACTTACTTGGAGGATACCCTTCCTCCTAGGGAGGCTACTATCATATTTGACGTCCCACTAGTCGCACAGCTCCCCCCTCATGAGCCTCCTGCGAACTCGTCGACTCCACCAATTCATGATTTCACCTCTCCCCAGAACCATATTTGAGTTTGGGAGATAGTTCCCCAAGCCATTACTCAAATCCCCTTCTTTTACCCTCCACCAGGTGTACAAGCTTTCCAAGTAGCTACAATGCTTAGTCTCCCTAATATGGTGTTGGAAATTCCAGTTTGGTATTTACATCCACCAGCGATGGTTCCTCAACCATCCCTTCCCCTCTAAACAAAAGGAATCCCAATGAAAATTCCCATACTTACTCCCACCATACCCTCTACACCCCCTATCACTAACCTCCCTGCCATAGCTAGGGGCAGGCGAAAGAAGAAGGAGCCCACAGCTCCACCCCTCCCATGCGGCCAACCTCCTTGCACGCTATGTGAGAAAGATGGACACCCAACCCACAAATGCCCATCTCTACCTGAGTTACGTAACCTAATTCCACTCAATCAAACACCATCACCGCTCACCACTATAGCAAGTACTACCACTACCTCCCCTAACTCAAGTAGCAAAGGGTTGTGAACCAAATTCACTTGTTCCATATGTTCAGAATATGGCCATTATACACACCATTGCCCATCTATCCCATACATCCACCACACATTAGCCGCGACACACCACACATATCTTCCTGAGTTTCCTCCGACAGTCCATACCAATGCTCATGTGAATGTGATTCATTATAATTCTTCATCAATCCTCGAGCAAAGGGGAGGTACATGTCCTCCCCCCAAATTATCACTCAATCATCCATAGTGTCAGTAACACTGGGATGGCATTATGGACCCACCGTCCATATCTAAGCCCTTTTTCCCACTTTCATTTTTTGGTACAGGAGCCCATAAGCTCTGTTTTTCGAAACACCTTCGGCCTCTTACACAGACATTTCCATTTGGTGATCATTTGCCTCTTTTCCCAGTAGAGCATCTACCCATGACACACTTAGGTACACCTGCTCATGTTCAAAATTATCAAATAAATGCTCATATGTTCGATTCTCTTCATATATTGTTCACGTCGGGTATTTGGTTTTCATGTGTGCAGGTACTTGGTCATCATACATCAACACAACCCATTCAGGTATATACTCAGCACTGGCATGTAGTCATTCCCTCTGAATCTCACTTGCATCTCCAGTCACATCCTCTGACATTTTCCTCTAGGATCCCCATCTCCGGCTCTGCAGTACCAACACCTCCATTTGCATCTTCGATACTGTCACCCGGTAGCACTCTTACCCACATGATTTGTCCCATTCATAACACCCTTTTGCGCCTTTGACACTCATGCTGGTTTTCAAAACCCTTTATGGATGGGAGTCCTGATAGTCTTACATCATGTCACGAATCAACAACATACTCCTCCTCCTCATTTTGCTAGTTTTCCCAATGGACTCCCAGATTCTCTCTTCACAGTTCTATTTTTTGACTGTACCTCTGCAGTATCATGAACCCTTCATTTCATCCACAATCAGTTTGCCCATCTACAAATTTCCCTTCATTTCACCTACTTCATACAGAAACCCACCCATGGGGCCCCCACCCTCCACCAATTCTCCAAACAATTGGTGCCCTACCTGGGCCAACCATATCACATTGGGGCACCCGTTTCTGTATTTGTACACTTATCCCAAATTATTCTTTATTTATTTATTGTACAAATGCCTTTGTTTCCAGCAGTTACATTACCTTTTTGTCATCACCTTTCGAGACCTTCTTCACTTTTTTGGAAAACGCAACCCATGTCACCCTTGGTTGGGGCACTCTTTATCATCTACCCTTATTGAAACCATCCATATCCTCTGAATATCCCACAGGCCACTTACCTCTTCCCTCTGAGTTTATTCACTTTGTCCCGCCTCTGGCACAACTTCACCCACATCTTGTTGTCCCCCTAACACTCAACTTAGTTGAACAGTTGCAACCACTTATACTTCACATATACCCCCAACCAAGGGCAGTCTTGAGTCTCCATACATATTGACTTCGAACATATACCTCTTCCAAATTCCTACGCTCATATAGTATATTTAATGAAGCCATTTGCTTCTGGGAGTCGCGCCCCCCTTTTTTGTTGACATTAGCACAATTTTCCAGAAGGGAGATAGTATCTTGATTCTCATTACCTATCCAATGAGAGATCTCAGATGACATAGGGAGAACCACAATTTCTCCCTACTATCGTTGCCCCCTATAACATTCGACCTCCACACTTTCTCATGTTATGGTGGGTCTTACTTTGTGACTATTGCAGTTAGTTCTTATACTTACCGAAGACCTTTGAACTTGGCTGGGCTATCAATGCCTACAGAATCCGTGATACTTCTTACTAATGTCACTGCCTATTATTCAGAGTATGTTCCTCCATAGAATTGTCTTCTACCTTTATCACAACCACCCCCAAGGGTGCTGCAGTTGTCTACATCAACACTTCATTCCTCTTTTTCGAGTTACATGACACGAGCATGGGGCATGCCCGCCTCGTTTGTACACAGTTTAATTTTACACACCTTATGAAAGGTTGAGTTCTACATGTTCCTTTTTCCCTCCAACGGATAGCTCTGGATAATCCCACTATCACTCTCTCTTACAATAGCACTCTTAGTAGAAGAAACATTGATGGATTTCAGCTATACGTATGCTCCTAACCTCATCCATCAGGGGGCATCTATTATCACTGAAATTTCGTTCGCAAATGGTTACAAGAATTCATCATCGTCAAACTGTTATGAGGTCATCCATGGACTTGAATTAACACAAAAGAATTCACACAGGGTCAAAACTATACAACTAGTGCAAAAATTAAAGGGCGCTATGAAGACACTGGGCATGTGCACACATGTGCAAAATAGGAATGCAGAAATTGCGCACATGCGCAAATGTTGTCGCAAAAAGCCACGCGCTTGAGAAACAACTTATTTATGAGAGTGGTCGACCTCCCACCCACTTCTGGTTCAGATTCCAAGTTGATTTGACACTCAAATCTGGATTGGATTCGACTGGGTGGCTAGTCAAAGACCTAGAAATGCCCTAATTAGCCTCTTTACACACTACAAACTAGTTGGGCAATAACTCAAAGGAATGTTATAAAAAGGCCATGGATACACTTCATTTTTCAAGGAATTCATAGCAAAGTTATGCTACCATTATTCTCTTGATGAATCTTCTATCCTTACCAAGAGTATACTTGTATCATTGCATTGGGAAATCCATCTCACCCCTTGAGTGGATTATCAAAGAATTCTTTCACCATTTTCATTTTCATTTTCAAAGTTGTAAGAGCTTATTTGTGGGGGTCCAAGAGCCCTCCCTTGGAGGAAGAAGGACTCATAGTCCTCTTTCTTCTCGGTGTTTTCTTTCACTAATATCAGCCTTATCATTGGTGACATGGGTCTAATTGTTTCTTTTGTCCTTATGTCCCTATGCTCATTAATTTAGTTGTTGTTTTATTTATTAGTTTAATTCTTAATTGTTCTTTTGTATTTCTTTCTCTAACCCTTTTCCTTACAGCTGTCCTGCTTAGCAAACCCAACTAAGCTTGCAAGAACCTCTATTTTTCTCACTAAGGTGATGAAAGAGGCGCAACACTGCTAACACAAATATTCCATGGCATTAACAATAATTCATATGCACAACAGACTACATGATAAAATATAATCATCACAGGCATGCAAAACATAACATTTAACATAAGCTGATACTTATCTTGAAATTGTGGTAATTCCACCAACCAGGTGCAGGCCTTCCACGAACCTCCCAGCCTTAGACTACACTGCTCATCAAGCTTAGCAGTGGGTCACACCTGATCTAGGACTAAGCTCCACTCCCAAGGCAAGGAATCCTATGTTAGGATGAGGTTATAGGGAAAACACACAGTCACAAGGAAGGAATTCTCTCCCAGGAACCACGCATACTCACTGCCCATAGACTCTCCTTCCCCACATGCCTATTCCACCCCAGAAGTATACAACTTCTCTGTCACCTAGACATTCCTTCGGCTACTAACCTCCCTTTCCTTGGGCTTCAACAATAGGCTGGACCGGAAGTCTCCAAGCTCTGTGGCAGCTACAGGGTTCCTTCCAAGGGTTCTCTCCTTCCTCTATGCACTCTCTCACCTGGAGAGAATCACTCACAAGCCAAGCAACCTATTCTTACAACTTCAATCACCTCTCTCACCTGGAGAGAGTGTTGTACAAAATGGCCAACCAGCCACACGCAGTCGAGAACTACGTGTCCACAACAACCAATGGGGAAAACAAACACGGGCTTTCCAACAAGATCAACGATGACAGAATGGTATTACGGTTATGGCTTTGGGACAGAGACTCTAGGCACAGGCTCAATCACCTCAGACAGAGGATGCATCGGCTTCCAGAATCAACACACAGACTTCTGGTTTAGAGGATGTACAGGGTATCTCTTGCAGAGGTTGAATGGGTTCATGCTCAGGTAGTCAAGGGTTGAATGTAGGAGGAACCCCCGTCAGGCTCGTCTCAACCATTTTATTTGCATACACCTGGGTTGACACTTGTCACCCATGAAACTACATGCGTTCCATCAGCATGCATACCTTTTGCACATGTTTTCCCCTTGCTAGGAACTTAGGATAAAAACATATAATTCACATGTCTTTTGGAATAATATTAAAATATTATTCCCAAGGACTTAAGTCCCTAGGCTCCACACTTAGCCCCTTTTTCACCTCCCAGCCCCTAATCCCTTTCCCACTCTGTGGAAGCTTAGTCCCCCATCACTCATTCATCGTGTCAGCCTACACATGGTGCTGTTTATATTTTTTATTAATGTTCTACATGGATACATGTACAAAATCAGGCTCTTGGCCTTCAACACTTAGGCTCTCTGGCCTAACAATCACATAATCTCCCTAGCTTATATAAAATCATCTCACTAACCTATAAAACATATTTACAATTCATTTCAATACAATATTTACAATAGGGCTCGGCCTTGGGGAAATTACAATCCCCCTCCCCTTATTTCTGCACTATCCTCAGTGCAACTTTACACTGCATCTACAAGCTTTTCAAAATTTTCAAAAAAAAAAGATGTGGGTACTCCACCCGCATAACATCTTCATGATCCCATGTCGCGTCCTCAAGACCGTACCAAGTCCACTAGACCTTTACAAGCTCTATTGCTCGATTCCGGAGCTGTTTTATTTTCCTGTCCAATATGTGCACGGGATGCACTTGCAGGACACCTTTTGATTCCACCTGAATTACATTCCATTCGATAACATGATTAGCATCAGGTATATATTTCTTAAGAAGTGAAACATGAAACACATTATGTACAGTCATAGATGCAGGTAATGCAAGCATGTATGCAACTGGCCCAATCCTTTCTAGGATTTCAAAAGGCCCACAATATCTTGCTGCCAACTTGGTGCAACTTCCCAGCTTTAGGGAACTCCTGTTAGTTTTCACTCTCAGGAAAACATGATCACCCACTTTGAATTCTCTGTGGGTTCTGTTCTTATCAGCACAACTTTTCTTCTTGTCCTGGGCATCTTTAAAATTTTGTTTAATTCTTATCATTTGGTCTTCCATCTCTTTGAGCAACTCTAGCCTAACTACTTCTCTATCAACTAGATTATCCCATCTCACTAGAGTGTTGCACTTTCTTCCATAAAGTGCTTCAAATGGGATCATCTTCAACGGTGCATGATACCCATTATTGTAGGTGAATTCTACCAAATGCAGGTAGTCTTCCCATTTTGATGGTTTGTCCATCACGTACATTCTCAAAATGTCCTCTATTACTCTATTCACCCTCTTTGTCTGTCCATCAGACTCAGGATGATACGCTGTACTAAAATTCAGATTCATTCTGAATCCTTTGAATAGTCCTTTCCAAAAATTCGAAGTGAATTTCGGGTCCCTATTAGACACAATTGTCTTAGGAATTTCGTGCAAGCGTGCCACTTCTTTTAAGAATATATCAACAATATCTACTGCCTTGTGAGTGGTTTTCATTGGAATAAAATGAGCATCTTTTGTAAGCTTGTCCACCACCACCATGATCGAATCATGCTGCTTGCTCATTTTGGGAAATCCTGTAATAAAATCCATCGTCACCACTTCCCACTTCCACTCAGGAATGGGTAAAGGATGCAACAACCCTGCTGGGTGCCTATGCTCAGCCTTAACTTTATGGCACTCCATACATCTAGCGATATATTCAACGATCTCCCTCTTCATACTCGGCCAAAAATAATGGCTCTTGACTGTTGCCACAATCTTTTGATATCCAGGATGTCCAACATAAGTCATGTTATGCATTTATTTTAGAATCGCAAGTTTCAACTCCTGGACATTGGGTATATACACTCTGTCTTTATACAGAAGTAATCCATCATCTTCCAAGGTATAACTTTCCTTTTTTTGTGGCCTTTCACTCTGCTGTAGCTTTGCTACCAAATCTATGTACTGCAAATCTGCATTTGCAGCTTCCAAAATTCTATCCTTAATATCAGTCATGTACATGCTAATGGCTATAGCATGTAAGTCATGCACTTTTCTGCTGAGTGCATCAGCCACCTTGTTTTCCTTCCCCTTGGTATGCTTGATATCAAAGTCGTATTCATACAGAAACTCCAACCACCTACTTTGTCTAGCGTTTAAAGTCGGCTGATCAAACAAACATTTCAAACTGTTGTGGTCTATTCTCAATTCAAATCTTCTTCCCATGAGGTAATGTATTCATTTCCTTAGAGCGTGGATGATTGCTGCTAGCTCCAAATCGTGAGTGGTATAATTATTTTCACGCTCTTTCAATTTCCTGGACTCATAACAGATTACAAATCCATCTTGGTTGAGAACTCCTCCCAATCCTTCCTTACACGCATCTGTGCACACCACAAAATCCATATTTGTATTTGCAAGTCTCAAGATTGGAGCACTGGTTAACAGCTGCTTCAATCGCTGAAAACTCTCTTCACACTCTTTAGTCCACTAAAACGTTTTCTCCTTCCTTTGCAAGGTATTGATAGGATGTGCTATCTTTGAAAACCCTGCCATAAACCTTCTGTAGTAGCCTGCCAAAACCATAAAGGATCTAACTTTTGCCACATTCCTTGGTGCTGAACATTCTCGAATGGCCTCAACCTTCTCAGGATCCACAACGATCCCTTCTTCTAAAATAATGTGCCCCAAGTAATGGATCTGCCTTTGGTAAAATGAACATTTGCTCAATTTAGCATACATTTGGTGTCCTCTCAACACTTGCAGCACTAGTCTCAGGTGTTGTTCATGCTCTTCCTCTGACTTGGAATACACCAAGATGTCATCCAGGAAGACTATGACAAAATTGTCTAAATAGTCTCTAAATACACCATTCATCAAGCACATAAAAACAACAGGTGGGTTTGACAGTCCAAACGACACCACTATGAACTCATAATGATCATACCTTATTCTAATGGTGGTCTTGTTGATGTCCTCATCCTTTATTCTTACCTGGTGATATCTTGATCTGAGATCTATCTTCAAAAATATTTTTTCACCCTTCAGCTGATCGAAAAGATCATCGATCCTCGGCAGAGGATACTTGTTCTTGACAGTTACCTTGTTCAACTGTCGGAAATCAATGCACCGCCTCAACGTTCCATCCTTCTTATTCACGAACAGGACTGGGGCACCCCAAGGTGAAATTCTTTGGTGAATGTACCCCTTCTTTAGAAGCTCTTCAAGATGCAATTGCAACTCTTTCAGCTCTAGCGTACTCATTCTATAAGGATCTTTTGACACCGGAGCTGCTCCAGGCATCAAATTTATGGAAAAATCGATGTATCTCTTCGGAGGTAGTCCAGGTACCTCTTGAAATATGTCCTTGAACTCTATGAGTACCTCATGGTCTCCAATTATTGAGACTTTATCTTTGGATGCTTCCTCCACACGGGTTGCAAATAATTAACAACCTTTCCTGTAACACTTCTTCAGCTGCATGGCTGAGATTTCTCTAACAGACACAGCTCTAGGAATTCCTTGGACTGTTTTCCAATTTCCCTCCTCATCGAGGCATGCAAACCTATTGTTATGACAGTCCAGGAGGGCATGGTGCTGGTCCAACCAGTCCATCCCAATTAAGCAGTCGTAAGAGCCTAAAGGCAGAACATTCAATTCATCCTTCGTGCTCAATCCATTCATGTCTACTGAACATGATTTAACCAATTCAGTGACCTTCCTCTTGGTTCCTGTAGCCAACTTCACTAACCAAGACTTTTCATGTTTGATTCTTGATAAATGCAAACTTTCCACCAACCTAGGATCTACATAACTATGGCTAGCCTCAGAATCAATTAAAATAATAAATGGTCGGTTGTTGATCATACCTTCCACTTCAATTACGTGTGATTGAAATTATGCTTGCTTATTGTCTAGGGATACATAGATCCTTGGCATACTGCTTCTCATATCCTCCACTTTTTTAGCTTGCTAAACATTGTGGACAGTTCTTGCTTTATATTTTCTGTGGGGGTAGTCCCTATACCTATGGTTCCCTTTACAACCCCAACACTCCATAGGTGGAGGTATGGGAATTTGCTCACCCACTTCAACCTTCTTGGGCTCTCTAAAGGATGGTTGTCTCTGAGGACTATTTCTGAAAAAGGGAGGCTTGTTTCCCTTCAGCCTTTGCTCTTTCCTAAACCTCTTCTCATCATCTCAAGCATTCTAAAAAGTAGGCCTTTCTCTTTGATGTTCATATAAGCATTTAGCCTTTCTTATTGTTTCTTCCATAGTCTTAGGATCATCATACTGAATCTTGTCACCAATAGAAGGTGGCAGTCCACTCAGATATCTCTAAATCTTGACAGCCTCATCTTTGATGAAAGGAACATACTTCAATAGTTCCAAAAATCTTCGTTCGTATTCATCGATGGTCATGCTGTCCAACTTGAGTTCGAAGAACTCCATCTTTCTGTCATAGTACCTTTTGGTTAGGTTTTTCTTCTAGAAATACATCTTGAACTCCTTCCAAGTGATATCTTTCTCTCTAATGTACTTCACCTGCACAAACTGATCCCACCACATGGATGCTTTTCCCTTTAGTTGATACATCGCAATTCTTCCTTCTGCATGAGGAGAATAATTATGCAGTTGGAAATATTTCCTCATGCCTAGAAGCCATGTTTCAACATATTCCTCCTTATGTTCTTCATCGAACGTTGGAGGCTTGATCTTGTTCATCTCTCCTTTCAATTCATCCCTTCCAGATGTTCGGTGTTTTGTAGTAGGGGACGGGCTTGAACTATTGTGCGCTTCTTTGCTAGAATTCTTTGGGGAGCGACGATGATGTCTACTACCACTCCTCAATCTTCTTCTTCTCTTAGGGGTCCTATGACTCTCTGTCTTTCTTGAGCCACTCCCCTTCTCCAACTTCCTTTCTATTCTTTCCAGGCTCTTCAACATTTTTAAGTTGAACTCTCCCTGCTGATCCCAGACCCTCATGAGATTTCAGCTATCATCTCGCTGAGCTTGGGCATCTTTCTGCAATCTTTCAATGAATTTCATCATATGTCCTTCCTTATCCATCTCTTTTTCGTGCCCATTAGAGTTTGATCCTTCAACTCCTAAGTTGACATTCCTTCCTACCCTTTCGTCCTCTGTTTCGGAGGCAATATGTACCTTTTCCATTTCGATACTTCAACGTAGATTCATGGTTGACCTGACACTCGTTGAACTCTGCACATACAATGTGCAATCAATCGAAGTTTTTTAGGCCCTTAAACCTTCAAGAAACTTACAACACTCATAAACCAATATGAACAAGAAAAACATTTCAATTCCATTAAGTTTTCTGAGCTCTGTTTGGCTCTGTAAATTTTGGGACTTCTGGTTTCGGGGTCTTGGTCCACGAGACTCTCATACTTTCTTTTGGGTGATAGCTCCCTCTTTCTCCCTACTCTCGTAACCAAAGGCACCTTTCGCAACTTTTCGATCTCGCGAGTTTGTGAGTCGAAGACCCTCGACTCTTCTTCCTCCAAACGCCGATACCCGAGATGCGATATGAGTATGTCTCCCTCCTCACTAGCGCCTACTACAAATAACCATATGCTAGGTCTAAGTGCTAGCAACTCTCGCAACTCGTGACTTCGTGAGTTGGAGTGTTGAGCCCTCGTGCTCCTCCTTTACGAATCTTGAAATCCTGATTTACTTTACCCTTCCGGGCCCACATAGCACAACTGTCTCCACATCTAAAGTGGCGAGTTGCACCCTTCAGAGGGTCCACGTCACCTATGGTGATGTCATTGGGTCCCACCACTCTCGCTTGTCTCCTCAACTTACTGTCATGTGGTACACCCATGTTTCCACGTTTATTCTAGAGGG
>JASDQU010739698.1:91787-158717 GCA_032191745.1 Picea mariana | reverse complement strand
AATCACTGCCCACAAACTCTGATTCCCCACATGCCTGTTCCACCCCAGAATTATACACCTTCTCTGTCACCTAGACAGTCCTTCGGCTGCTAACCTCCCTTGCCTTGGGTTTCAACAACAGGCCGGACCGAAAGTCTCCGAGCTCTATGGCAGCTACAGGGTTCCTTCTAGGGGTTCTCTCCTTCCTCTGCGCACTCTCTCACCTGGAGAGAATCACTCACAGGCCAAGCAACCTGTTCTTCCAACTTCAATCACCTCTCTCACCTGGAGAGAGTGTTGTACAAACTAGCCGACTAGCCACACACAGCCCAACACTACGTGGCCATAACAACCAATGGGGAAAATAGACACAGGCTTTCCAACAATCTCAACAATGACAGAATCGTCTCACGATTATGGCTTTGGGGCAGAGACTCCACACACAGGATCGATCATCTCAGACAGAGGATGCATCGGCTTTCTAGAATCAACACACAGACTTCTGGTTTAGAGGATGTACAGGGTATCTCTTGCAGAGGTTGATTGGGTTCACGCTCAGGCAATCGAGGGTCAAATGGAGGAGGAACCCCCATCATGGCTCGTCTCATCTGTTTTATTTGCATGCACCTGGGTTGACACTTTTCACCCATGAAACTGCATGCGTTCCATTAGCATGCATCCCTTTTGCACATGTTTTCCCCTTGCTAGGAACTTAGGATACAAACATATAATTCACATGTCTTTTGGAATAATATTAAAATATTGTTCCCAAGGACTTAAACCCCTAGGCTCCACACTTAGCCCCTTTTTCACCTCCCAACCCCTAATCCCTTGCCCACTGTATGGAAGCTTAGTCCCCCATCACTCATTCATTGTGTCGGCCTACACGCGATGGTGTTTATATTTTTTATTAATGTTTTGCATGAATACATGTACAAAATTAAGCTCTTGGCCTTCAACACTTAGGCTCTCTAGCCTAAAAATCACATAAGCCCCCTAGCTTATATAAACTCGGCTCACCAGTCTATAAAACATATTTACAATTCATTTCAATACAAGATTTACAATAGGGCTCGGCCTTGGGGACATTACAACTGCCCTGGTTTAAATCATGGATACGTGGCATCCTCTGAGACACATCAGGGCTAAAGGTGGTTCATCCAAAACTTATTTTCTCCAAACCCCAATGGTAATAGATGCCTATAAAAGGAGGAACCCTGGGCATTAATCTATGAGTATTTGAAGCAGTCGAACATTCAGAGATTTGGGGCAAAGCCTCCATTCAAATTTTGAAATTCAGAACTGAACCAGACCAATTTTCTCTCCGCTTATCAGGTATTCTTCACAATGGCTGCCAATCCTGTTATTTTATCTGTGACTGAACCAGATATTTCTTCCAAGGAGGATGCCCTAATTGACAGAGATTCTGACGTTTTCGACATAGTGGAAATGGCTCTCCTGTTTCTGTTTCTAAAGAGAATTTGTTGAACAACGTTGGATCCCACATATCCTTTCTTGAAGTGACTCGAGCCTCCTTCTCCCCTTATGTCGTAGAAACAATTTTCCCATTCCCTGAATTTGTGAGCTGGTGCGTAGAGTGATATTCCCATAGAGAAAGAGTCATCTTAAACAAATTAGGGTTAGAAGTCCTATGTAAAGTAGATGGTCCCTCACTCCGACATGCCCTAAATATACCAGATGCCTCCCCTATAGTGTCAGAACCCTTTGAGGAACAGAGAATGATTATGATTTATAGAGAATGCTTGCTTGAGGTAAAAACCCTATTTCTGCAAACCATAGTCAAACCTGAACATTATTTAGAGAGTCCAACCTTTCCTTTCAGTATAAGCGTCATGATCGTCAAAGTCCAGTGGGCTTGTTCTCTCCTGAGTCAGATTCTAGGTCTAGACAATGACAAGTTTGTGGTAGAGGTTATGCTAGGGTTCCTATTGATTTTCTTCTTTTCTGGGCAGCCAATCTGTGTCAGTTTTGATGAGTTTATTGCGGAGAATATACATCAACAACTAGTTAATTTCAGCTCATTAAGACATTTGAGATACTATTCTCACTTGTTGAGAATTTTTCTAGGATCTAACGACACTGATCTTCCCGAGGCTGCATTTATTTCGACCGAGTGTAAAAATATCACCATGCTCATCTTCATCAACAAGATCATGTCCAACATATACAGTCTCATTTTTGGTTTAGATTTTCCAAGAGTCCTAGAAGAGATGAAGAGTTCGTTGCAGCCGAGTCCAAAGAATATGATGGGGGATTAGATGTTTTTCACTCAGTCCACCATGATTTGGGTATACGAATGCCAAGAAGGACCTCACCTTTTACCAATTTCTCTAACTCCTAGGATATTTTCTTTGGAATTTATAAGACAAAGGGTCATCTCAGAGACTGAGAATTTCCTCAAGGCTCATAAGGCTTCTAATCTGAAATTCTCATTCGTGGTAGGTCCTTTTGTGGTGAAGAGCAATTATTGTTTTCCTAAGGTTCAATCCAAACTCAATGAATTTGGGTTCACACAGTTGCAAGGAAGAAGATATGATCCACATCATATTATATCAAAGAGGAGATTAGAAAGTAGAAAAGGCCCTTATGAACACGAGCACATTGAAGAACTAGATAAATTTGCCAATATAGAGACCTACACAAAAACCCTCACCCAGGTTGATTATCAAGGCTCCTAAAATGAGAATATTCAATAAGAGAAGTAGTTCATAATCCCTAGGGGCTAGCAGCCAACAAGACACCCTCAAGAAAATGAGAGCCACATCAACCTCTCCAATTATTGATTTGGAAGAGGAAGAACAAAAATAAAAGACGTGCATGGAGATGGTAGAGACTACGGTCCAAAATGAAGAAATCAATCCTAAAAAAAAACCACAAAATGAAAGCAGCATGAAGGTTTTCAGCAGCAAGAAACATGTATTTGGCCAGACTCCTGGGACAGTTTATCAATCTAAGGAAGACTTGCTACATCAGTGTGTCGTGAAAGGGAGTATGGCCAATAGTGAGATAAAGGAGCTTTTTCCTGAAGTAGAAGGGACATCTCAGCGTAAAGCTCACCTACTCTCAGTTAGAGATGTCGAGAAAAATACATTCAACATTGAAGTGGCCGATAATGATAAGGTATCCGAGTACAAGGTACACTATGAGAACATCGACGCTCCTGACAAAGTAAAATTCCACAGAAATGTCAGTGACATGTTGTACGTTGATTACCTAAACTTAACTCTAAAGGTTGCAAGGTTGGCAACAAATGCATTGAAACTAGATGGATAGCTGAAACAAGAAAAGGTGTCCAAAAAAGATTGGATGACGCAGATAAATAGATTAGAGTCTGAAGGTCCACAGGGGGTGAAAGCCTCTCTGGACAAAAAGGAAAAAATGATCCAAAGTTTGAAGAAAAGATTGAAGATGTCACCTACAGACCATCCATAGACAATAGAGTTAACTAATTTGGAGAAGGAAAAGGAAACCTTTAGACAAGAGGCCCTAGACTATAAGGTTAAGGTGTTGCAATTGCAGAAAGAGAAAGAAAGCGGGTCACAAATGCAGGTGACAACATCAGATATGGAAATTATCGTGCTTGCTAATGTAGAAGTTGGATCAAGTGCTGGGGGGTTAGTTCAAGCTATGTCCCACATAAGTTTGAAAACATGTGAGACCAAGAATCTCAAAGAAAACTTAGAAAAGTTGAAACAAGAGATGAAGGTGAAGGATGAGAAATTAGCTCAACTCCACAGAGAGAACCAAGACCTACAAGAAAGAGTGAACAAGCTAAAAACTAGATTGAAGGGAAAAACGCTACTGCAGGGAGCCAAACATGTAATATGGGACACGATTGTTGCGGAGGTTGCTAAGTTTAGAAGCTATCTGAATTTTATCAACAACAAAGACAACATGGTTGCTACAACTCGGAACAAATGCGCTGTTGTAAATGAAGTATTAGCAAAGAATCCCTTGGAATGGGCCCAAAATTCCATCGAATTACTAAATGATATACCAACTGCCGATCTTCAGACCATCGGTGTGAAAGACAGGACCACTTTAATCATTTCTACTAGGAGAATCATTGCCAATGGACCATAGCATACAGGAGTTTAAAGATGCATTTGAACAAATGTTTTCTAAAGGCCTCCTCTCATTCCGAGATGGTAAAGGCTCATTGTACAAGCAGGAAGATTATCACACTCTTCTCATGCAATGCAGGATGGACCATTCTAGGTTTGAAGTTATGGAAGAAAATCTGAAAGGACCTAGCTTGGTAGAACATTTAGCTACCAATTTCGAAATCTTGAACAAGTTCAAAATAGTGAAAGTCAGCGTGCCAATCATGTCCTACGCAACGTGCATCAACTTGGAAATTTTGATTAAAGAAATGATGGATTACTAAATCCCCTCTGATGTGTAATGGAAATAACTTGTGCGGTTGGGTAAGACCAAATTCCACGTCGCCATAAACAACAAATGATCTCCAGTTGTCACCAATCTTGCATATCCAACGGAAGCACAGGGTAGAAAATATATAGTGAAAGTAGCCAGGCGGTCAGAGAGACTATTCATGATGTTGAAACATTTCTTTTTTGCTACTAATTGTAAGTCATTTTGTATACCGAAACTAACATCCGAAACTGTTACAGAAGATGAAACGTTTCAGTTTTAGTTATTTTTTATCAAATTGTATAAGTACTAAGAGAATTGAATTAGTTAATGTTGGCATAAGTGAAAGAGCACCTTTTTGGTTGTATCAAACTCTATTTGTAAATTTTCTGAATCTGAATTGAATACAAATGCATAATATTTTGAAGTCTCTATGAAAAGATTCTACTGGGTGATGATATGAGCTTTGTTTTCTTTCATCGTATGTATTTACTGTAGCCTGTCATTTCATTTACATTTTCTTCTTTTTAAATTGGAGAGTTTAAAGGCCCATAATTCATCCTGTGACGCTCTTGGATTAAGCAATTTAAACTATGTGATTGTCTTCTTAACTTATTCAGAATTCATTTCAGCAATGCTCTGATGCAGTTATTTGTTTTCTTTACCTTCCTACACGTATTTTAATTTCAAGAATAACTCATATTCATCACCTTATTTAGCATTTTTCCTCTGGAGAGTTCTATCAGCCAACACATTGTTTCCATTCACTTTCAGAATTTTGACTCCATAGCCCATAGTGTTCCGCCCTTCTTTGCCAACAACTTTATTAAAAATCCCCTAAACAAACAAAACCTATCCCCCAATTTCCATAGATATATCAAGTGACACGAGAGATCCCTCTCTGATTTGAGCAGGCTAGTACCTCAGCTCTAAATATGGTTCAAAAAATTACCTCTTTCGTTTGTCTATTCAGTCGGACAGAATTTACAGAGTGCTAACATTCTGGTGTCGTTGTCGGGGATGAAATTAAAAATATTTCCTTGGGAAAATGACTTAAAGCTTTGGTTTGATCCCTAAGGGTGACAGTGGACCAAACACCTTATTGAATGAATATTATCTTTACTCTGGTGACTCCATTACTCAGAGACCAATTGTACTACACTGTGTAAGATAGAAATCTTGCCACCTAAGAAAATTCACACCAGGAGAAACCCAGACCCCGAGCCTGCAATCCCTATGTCTAGCCAGGAAAAGCTTGGCCGAAGAAGAAAATAAAACACAGTAAACCCTATTTTACATCCAGACTGATATTCGTCCTTACCTAGAGATTGATTTATTAGTATCGAAGACCTTGAGTTTGATCTAAAATTTGAACACTCCCTGTTCAGAACCAGGTCCGAATCCCATTTAGAAGAGACCCTATTTGACGAAAAAATATTCCAATATTTGATTCTAGCCGCTTCCGTCAAACCTGTAGTGACTCCTATCTAAAACTGACAGCCACTCTGACCCCTCACAGCAACTATGGAAGCCAAATTTTCTCCTCTCATACTACCTGCTCTATTGCATAACTTACCCCAAGAGTACAACCTAAGAATTAAGCTATATGATGTTGCGGGTAATGTATCAACGCAGAAACACCTAGACTGGTTTAATGATTTCATAGAATTAGAGGAGGTGGATTTTGTAGATGTAAAAATGAGGTTTTTTACACAAAGCCTTGCAGGAGATGTAAGAAAATGGTTTAGAGCCCTTGCACTAGGAAGTATCGTGTATTTCACATCTTTTGAGACACTCTTCCTTGCCAGATAGGGAGATAAGAAAAACCCCCTTTAGTTGTTGACACACTAAAAAAATATGAAGAGGTCGCCTGATGAAATAGTGCAGGAGTTTTTGGCTAGATTCATGAAGGTATATAATGTGATTCCCGATGAAGTAAAACACCCACCCAAAGATTCTCATATCAGATATGCTGATTCTTTCGAGAGTGATTTTTATTTATTATTGAGAGAGTGAAGATATTCCACGCTAGATGATATGATGACAAATGCCATTGAAGTCAAGGTAAACCTTATGGCTTTAGGAAAAATGAAATCTATTTTTGGAAGAAACATGGGAAAAACTCAGGATAAGGCACAAACTTCCACATCACAAACATCAGAAGAAAGATTCGAAGTGATGATGAGAAACATGGAAAGGATGACGGAAAAAATGGCAATGGGAAACAGACCCAACCCTAGGGAATAGGTTGACGGTCCACCTAGAAATATGAGGAGACCCGCTAGTCCACAAATCAGGCAAAGAGAGTAGAGAAACCAAGGTAATCAGGCAACTCAAGAAGACCAAACAAATAAGGGAAATCAAGGAAATCAGGGAGAACAACAAGTAAGACCCCCTTTTCAGAATAATTATATGGATGAATATTATGTTGGATATTTTGAAGATAATGTGAACTATTGTGATGACAAGGAAAATTAGGTGTTTTTGACCGAATAAGAACATTACCAGTTCATGGATGCTAGTGAAATATTGTTGCAAGATGAGGAGGAAAGGATATTAGTAGAAAATGAAGATTATGAGACCGGATTGCTTGGCAACATGGAATACGAAGAAGAAAGGAATGTAGAAGTAGAAGGAGAGGAAAACTTTGGATTCCCCATTCTTAAATTAGAACCAAATGTGAATATGAAGAACATTCCTTCATCCGTCTGGCCAAATTTCTGAGGTATGATCATTGAAGATCCAAATACCTTTTTGTTTGAATTTGACATTCTGTGTCGAAGTTATAATTATGTGGATGATGCTCAGAAGTTAAATTTATTTCTTGTGATCTTGAAATATTATGCTTTAAGATGGTTTATGGGTCTCGAGGATCATTCTATTATATCTTGGGAAGATATGAAAACCACTTTTCTTAAGAAGTACCAAAATTATTGCAGAACTAGGGACTGATGAAATGGTACCTTTAAGATGCAGAAATAGGAGTAGGAAAGTCTCAAAGATTACATTGAGAGATTTCTATACAACCTTCAGAAGACTAAACATAGTACATTGAATGATGATACCATCATGACTATTTTTCTGAAGTCGATACAAGAAGAATATATAGAAGTGCTTAATCTTATGGGTTATGGTGACATTTCTCACTTACTATTTACACAAAATTGTGATTTGTGCAGGAGATATTCATGAAGCAGATCCAAATCTGGTAAGTGAATGAGGAATACTTTTACAAGGGATACTAAATCTGCTACAAGAAGAGTAACACGGATTGAATTAGGAAAATTATTAGAGAACTTTAAAACAAACATCCTTGGCACTATTAGCTCACAACTAGATACACTAAAGATTAAAAAGAAACAAGAATAAGAAAACACAACCTTAACTATTTTTTGTGCTCAATGTAGGAAGAGGCATCCTTTAAGAGAATGTCCATTGAATAATGTAAAAATTTGTGTTATTTTTGTAGATGCCGATGAAATAGAGAATTTCCCCTCATTGTTGAGACTTCAAGCTATCTATAGAGGAAGTAATGGGAAAACTAAGCCATCTTTTCAAGCTGCACAAAAGAGGCCTTGGAAACCATGGGAAAAAGGTATGGAATAAGACCCATTGTCACAATTTTATGCATCTTATAAATCTTATCCTGAATAATGGAATGCTCAAATTCCTCGACATCCATGGCCCCAACAACCTACTCAAAAAAACCCTTGGAAACAAAGTTGCCTAGGGAATGCTCATGGGAATATGGCCCCAATATAGTTTTCAATGCCTCATCCAACTTATCCACAATATTCCTCACCTATGCCTCCAATTCAAGAACAAATGAGTCTACCTCAACCAATAATTCCTCAATGACCACAAAAATTACAATTACTTGCAAATAAAAACCCTCCTAGACCAACATAATTACCTACTCAGTTAGTTCCCAACCCAAATAACATAACAACTCAACATGTCTTCAACGTTGAGCTGCAGAAATTTCCAACTTACTTAATCACTTTAGTACCATTGCAAGATATATGTAGATTTAAACCTTGTACAATTCATTACTGAAAAAATATTATTAATAAAACATAAAACATATAATGGCACACACACACACATTACATAGATATTTTTACCCTGGAAACCCAAACCGGGAAAACCAACAACCTGTTTAGAGACGCACCTCTAATATTCTATTTATAATATTCATTGTTTACAATTCAATATAAAAATAGGATATCATTGCATCCATACTCCTTATCCATTGAGTCATATTAGTAATCAACCATAATTCCTTAATCAGAATTATAAAACCATCGACAAAAACTATGTGCCAAAAAACCACCAAAAATGAACCAATTTTTTTTTTTGAGGGCTCCTGCCCCCAAACCCCCGCAAACCTACTAGATGAGGGGTACTAAGCACCCCCTATACCCCATATTCTCCCATATCAGTACATGGGATCAATTTTTCAAACAATATAACACATACCCAACATTCTCCCACTTGTTGTTTTCTTTGCCTACAGAGGGTTACAAAATTACTTAATTAACAATATAAGGTAGCAATGCCCATATATTCTCTACACCAAGAGAAATTATCAGTGCTCATAGATTTTGTTAATGAATTTGAAAAATTATCTAAATTGTCCACCTTCATTGGCAACGCCTTCTTGTCTTCAACCATGTCTCTCACAAAGTGATACTAAACATCAATATGATTTTTCTTTGAATGATAAGTCAGGTTCTTCACTAGGAAGTTTACACTCTGAGTATCATAATCTATCCTTACATCTTGTTGTACCAACCCAATACTTGAACACAATCTATGTGTACCAACCCAATACTTGAACACAATCTATGTAAGCATACTGCTTCCTTTCTTGCATGTGTGGCTTCCATGTATTAAGATTTTGTAGTTGAGAGTGCCACTACAAACTGTCTTTTTCTCATCCAACTGATTTCTCCTCCAAATTGGTTAAACACATACCCACTTGTAGATCTTCTATGATCTATATCTCCAACCCAATATACATCAACAAATACATGTATTTCCAACACTCTATCCAATTCTCGTCTTCCTTAGTAGCACAATCCATAACTAGTAGTGCCACACAAATACCTGAAAACCCTCTTTACTATTGTCCAATGCTCCTTCCCTAGTTTTGACATATACCTACTCAAAAATTCCACTGCATGTGCAATGTATGGTGTAGTATAGACCATTTCATACATCAAACTCCCAACCACACTCGCATATGGAAAACAAGACATGTCCTCTTCCTCTTCATGTGTCTTGGGACACTGATTTGTATATAACTTTACACCTACAAGAATAGGAACCTTGATCAATTTACATTACTACACATTAANATAGAGATTATTTTTTTCCCAATCTCTTTCAATTTCCATGCCCAAAATGAAATTTGCAACACTGATATCCTTCATGTAAAATTTGGAGGACAACTGAGTTTTCACATCCTAGATAATATCCTTGTTGTTTCCTATCAACAACATATCATCCACATATAAGACCAAATAAATAAGATGATCTTCAATTAATTTGAAATACTGATGCACGAGCATCACTAGATGTCATCAAGTGCTAGCTAGCCAGTGCACCCAGCACGCATTCCATGGAGAGGAGAAGCACAACCCTCTCACTTTCAAATTTCAAATTTGAATTTAATGTATTAAATGTCTGTAAGGCTCGTAGAGCCAATCCGTGCCTTTGATCCAACTGTAGTTGGTTTCGCCTTAATGGCTAATAGGTCGATGGGGATCTAGATCCAATTTGGATTAGATGGCCCATTCAATGTAATTCATTGTAATTTATGAGAGTTGGTGAGATGGAGGGAAGATCTTGAGGAGCCCCTTATTGTAAAAATATCTTAGCATCTTATATTGGAGAGAGTTTGAATATTGAGATAGAACATAAGGGGGAAGAGTGGAAGTCATGACTCTATTGCAGTCCGAGCTCACATTGTAAAGAGGCATTTCATATTAATACAATCAAAGTAGTTTTTCCTGCATGTTATTCTATGTATGTTGATGAATGTATTTATGTGTTTATGATATGGTGTAAATGCATGTTAGATGTGCATTTGCAGGGATAGATAGATTTTTCTGTTTGCGAGTTTACTGATTTCACGTCTAGTTCTTTGAGGATTCATGCAAGAGGTTGCATAACATAAATCTGTAGGTTTTGTAAGCCAGTGCATAGAATGCACTTTTGAATTCTGTGGAATTTGGACAGAGTCATGCCAAGAGGGCACAACAGAGGAAGTCTTAAACTAGAGGGGATAAACCTCAAGGTTGCTAAACACCTTGGAGGTGAGACTGTGTAGAGAAAGGCATAGAGAAGACATAATCATTGAAGGCTCTGTAGAGCTCTGCTAGGAGGGCAGCGAGCGCATGCATAAAGTGCAACAAGGAACTCTATTTCAAGTTCTTAGAGAAGGAAATATCAAGGAAGGACCTCCCACAGAGTTGTTGAACACTCTGTTGGTACAGTTAAGGTGTGATAGAGAATAAGTCACCAAGAGGGCACTTATACTCCCTTNTCCCCTTTGAAGGAAAAGACAAGGGCCAAGTCCCTTAGATACTAAGTGAATTCGAGAAGCTTAGGAAGAATAGTGAAAATGTGTGTAAGGACCATGCAAGGAGTCACATGGATCGATATTTGGGCAGGGGCTAATCGCCATTGAGCCCATTTTGAAATTCGGGGATTGAAGAGTCAAGAAACTCGACATCAGGATTCGTGAAGTTGTGAAATGTGAAAAGAGCCCTATGGGCTCAACCAGTGGTCACAGGTGGTGGTCGCATGGAGGAGGGGCCTAGCCCAAGGGCTAGTGCTCACACTATTTTGAATTAGTCCCCAATGTGCACAGAAAGAGGGTGGTTCTTTTGCAGGACCTATGCGTGAAGTTTGAAGGACCTATGGATTCGTTGAAGGTTCCAACAGGGAACCAAAGGAGCCACTTCGGCTCAAATTAGAGGAGGAAGAATGATCCAGTGACTGGGAGGTCACAAACCTAGTCGGGGTAAGGGGTTTTCATCATTGTGGTATCTGAGCAGGATTTTTCCCATATATTTTAGGCAAAAGAGGAAGTAAGATGAAGAAGAGCATGTAGCAGACAGGTAAAAGGTGAAGGTTGTTGCGGGACGTATCACTCAAATAGTACAGTCAGGTGGACTATAGGAGATGCTAGAAGTGCTCTCAGTTGTAGAGTGACAACAACAGACTTGCCAAGAGGGAAGGTAGAAGAAAGAATATGGCTATTGAATTCCATGAACATGGTCAAGGAAAATACCGCCAACAGAAGGGAAAAGATGGTATGGATAAGGAACTCATCGAGATAAGAGCGAGGATGGAGGAGCTTGCATTCTTAATGCAACAAAGTGCAAGAACACAATGGGTGTATGAATGTCCTATCAAGAAGAAGGTGAAGTGGTCAGTCAAGGAATTGCTGTCCAGAAGACAACAAAGGATGTTGAAAATGTGGTTGAGGTATGCTGAAAGCCTCAGAGATGAAGAGGAAGTGGTTCACATCTGTGAGCCAAAAATTGGGAAGACTCTAAGAATTTTCCAGGTGGGCAGTAATGAAATTTCATATTTCCAGGTAGGCAATGAGATGGTATCACTAGAGGATCTCAAATACGGCCAGGTGAGCAATGCAAAAATCCCATATTGCCAAATGAGGCCATGCGGGAGTCTCATGAACTCAGAGGTGAGTTCGGATCAGCGAGGAGAGCGGAAAGAGAAGGATCAGAGATGCCTTCTGATCATTGGAGGAATTGAGGTATTCCTGCCACATAGCCCAGTTGAGGCTAGAGAATGTGTTGCATATGCAGCGACAGAAGAAGGAAAACCAACAATGACTATCTTAGAGGAAGAAGAGGTGGAGCAGGTGAAGATATCTTCCTAAGAATAAGAAGAGCATCCAGATGAGGTACTCACTCTATGGGAGAAGGAGTTGAAGATGCTAGAGGACTAGTTGAACAATCCGGAACCAGTAAATGACTGCCATGAGCAGAAAATCATGCAGATTTTGGAAAAAGAGAATTCAGATAAATTGCTCAAAAATTTCAGCCAGGGAGATGAACAGATGATGACTTCAGCGCTGAGGTCTAAACATAAGGTGAATCATAATTCCAGTTTGAGGAGCAGCTGGAGGAAGCTGGAGATGCACCAGCAGGAGAAATGGCAGAAGAAAAGTTGTTAGAGAAGGAAGATGAGAAACAAATCAGTGATAGGGTTTCATAATTGGAGTCTGCAACAAAGTGGCAACTTAATGCCACAAGAGAAGGTAAAGGCAACATGGGATATCGAGCAGATTTGCCCACTAAGGGGAAAGAAGAATTGCAGCAGGGAAGATTGCATAGAAAGAGCCAGCCATTGGAGAAATTGGATAAGGTAATTGAAGCAATCAGGAAGTTGATGTTGAATTCATCACTGGAAGTTGTCAGTATGGAGAATCTAAACAGAAAATATACTGCAAGAGCATCAGGGAAGATGAAGCAGCAACAACAACAACAAGGTGATGGAGTGGATGGGAAACTCCAGAGAACTTTTTTGGATCCAGGTGGATTTCAACAACAGAGCTTGGAATCTCATGAGAAGGAGCTCATGATTTTTCTAGATGAGGAGTATTATATAGGAGCATCACTCCATATCATCAAGCTCCAGCTATCCAATGCAGAGAAAGGCATAGAGAAGACATAATCATTGAAGGTTCTGTAGAGCTCTACCAGGAGGGCATCGAGCATGTGCATAGAGTGCACTAGGGAACTCTATTTTGAGTTCTTAGAGAAGGAAATATCAAGGAAGGACCTCCCACAGAGTTGTTGACTCTGTTGGTACAACGAAGGTTTGCTAGAGTATAAGTCACCAAGAAGGAACTTATACTCCCTTGAGGGGAGAAGAGAGACAGAGTTACCGAAGACTCTGCTTGGAAGAATAGTTCCTTGGTGCAGAAGGTTCACAAAAGCTTAGGAGGTTGAGCACGAGGCTCCCAAGAAGGCACCAAATTTCCCCTTTGAAGGAAAAGACAAGGGCCAAGTACCTTAAAGACTGAGCGAATTCGAGAAGTTCAGGATGAATAGTGAAAATGTATGTAAGGACCATGCAAGGAGTCACAGAGGCCAAGAAAAACCCTTTGAGGTTTCAGAGTTGACAAAGATCAGGAAGGATGACATTTTTCGGAATGCAAGCGAGACCCAAGGTCACAGGATTCGCAGAGAAATCAAAGGTCGTAGACTTTGAGACACTTAAAATTTCTAAGGCAAGAAGGAGAAGTGTGAGCTCAGGAGGATCACAACTGCTGTTGATTTGAACACTAGAGAAGAGATCTGGATTGTTCAATCCACGTCCAGGTACACAGGAGGAATGCACACAGGTAAGTTAGGTCTGCGCCATCAGATCTAGTGCAGAGGACTGATAGCCATCAAATCTAGGAGAAGATGCATGTGGGTTAACCTCATGTATGTGCTAGGGATAAGGACTTGTCAAAGTCCCAGAAGAAATCGAGACCATTCATCTGAACAACACGTGGAAAGCAGTCAAGGTTCGGAGAAAACTCTGAAAGGTTGTAGGCCATCTGATCCAGGGAGGATCTGAACCATAGATCCGGAGTCACTAGATTTCGGGGGTAAGAGATTCAAAGGACAAGAGAGGATATTGCACTCCATATCCCCAAATTGTGAAAGTCGAAGGATTTAGAGGATAGGACAAGGTTACATGGAGAAGGATTAAGGGAGGATCCAAAGAGTCGTTAGGCCCATTTCAATATTTCGGCAATTTCGAGGACAAGGAGTTGGGGCACTTTACATTGAAAACCCCGAAGTCATGAAACGCGACGTGTAAACTTTGGAGTAGGCTATGGTCACAGAGGAAGCGGTCACATGGACCAAGATTTGGGCAGGGGCTAATCTCCCTTGATCACATTTCGGCATTTGGGGATTGAGGAGTCAAGAGACTCGACATCAGGATTCACGGAGTCGTGAAATGTAAAAAATGCCCTATGGGCTCAGCCAGTGGTCACAGGTGGTGGTCGCATGGAGAAGGGGCCTAGCCCAAGGGCTAGCACTCACATTGTTTTGAATTAGCTCCGAGCACACACAAAAAGAGGGTAGGTATTTTACAGGACCTGCACGTGAAGTTTGAAGGACCTGTGGATTCATTGAAGGTTCCTTGAGGGAACCAAAAGAGCTGCTTCTGCTCAAATCAGAGGAGGAAGAACGATCCAGTGATCGAGACGTCGCAGACCCAGTGAGGGTAAGGGGTTTGCATCAAATACACATAGTGATTTTCTTTTCCCCTTATGAAGTGAAGTCCCAACATATAAGTAAAAAAATTTTGATACCACATCCTTGGTGATTGTTTTAACCCATACAGGGAATTTTTTAGCTTGCATACTAGCTCCTTCTTTTCCTTCACAACAAAGCCTTATGGATGCTTCATGTAGATTTCTTCTTCTAGATACCCATGTAGGAATTTTGTATTCAAATCCATTTGTTCTACTTCAAAATCAAATGAAAAAACAACATTTAAAAGAAATATGATAGAAGTTAACTTGGCAACATGAGAAAAAATCTCACCAAAGTCAATTCCCTCAATCTAGGAATAGCCTTTTTCTACTAACCGATATTTGTATTTATCCACTTTGTCTTCTACATTTAGCTTCTTTTTAAACATCCATTTTCTTCCAATGAGATTTATTCCAGTCGAAAACTCCACTAGATCCCAAGCCTCATTCTTTTCCAAGGATGCCATCTCTTCAACCATGGCCTTTTTCTAGAGTTTTCCATCCTTTGAATCCATTGCTTTCCTAATAGTTCTAGGATCATCATCAGTGATAGACAAAGAAAAATTTGAATAGAAATTAGGTGGAGTATACCTTTCTAGTTGTCTTCTTTCTCGAATTGATCTCCTCAATATTGGAGTAGGAGGATCTTCTTCTTCTTATTCTTGTCCTTTTGCAGAGTCTTATTCATCATCCTTCAACTCAAACTCTATTTCCTATGGTTCTTCCTTCCTTGGTAGGAATTCCTATTTGAAAACATATTTAATTTCTCTAAATACCATATATCATATATACACAACCTTCTTAGTTTCTTTCTTCCAAATATTATAGCATTTCAGACCATATTTATACCCAATAAAGATACACTTTTCATCCTTTTTATCTAGCTTACTCTTGTTTTCCTTTGGAACGTGAACATAGGAATCACAACCAAATACCATGAGATTTGTGAGAGAGGGTTTCTTACCAGTACATACCTTGTGTGGATTCTTTCTATCTAGTGCTGATGAGGGTGATCGATTGACCATATAACATGCATTACCCACTGCCTATGCCCATAATTCCTGTCCTAACCCGACATCACTAAGCATGCACCTTAATTTTTACATCAACGTCTTGTTCATGCTTTCTACAACACCATTATGATGATGTGTATATGGAGTAGTCATTTTCCTTGAGATACCGCACTTCTTAAATAATTATTCGAATTCATTTCCATATAACTCTCCACCATTATCCGTCCTCAACACCTTAATTCTTTTCTTTGTTTGATTCTCCACAAGAGACTTAAATTCTTTAACCTTGTCAAAGACTTCATAGCTATTCCCAAAGAAATATATCCAAGTATTCCTTGAGAATGAATACACATATTTTCCTAGTGATGGAATCGACACAAGTCCAAACACATCATTATTCACCAACTGTAAAATTTCCTCTACCCTCGTTGCACCAAAGGGGAATATTACGTAATTATGCTTCCCATATACACAATTTTCAAAGAAATAAAAATAGAAATATCATTTATACATAACTTTAGCCATACCTTTACCGTGTAGTAGTCGAAATCCCTTCTCTCAGATATGCCCCAATATTTGATTCCACAACATAGCCTTTTCTCTATAGGTTGTAAGAGTTTTTCCTTCTTTAGAGCGAATATTAGGAACAATGTAACTATTACACCCATCACTAATAGTGATTCCCTTTAGATTATATAGAATTCCAATCCGAAATCCCTTCAAAAACATAATTTCTCCTCGAACCATCCTGTAGGTTTCTTTCTCAAACATTATTTTTACCTCTGCATCGTCCATTTTTCTTACAAAAGTCAAATTTCTGGCCAATCCTGGGATGTGCAGAACACTAGGAAATGTTCTAATCCTTACATCCATGAGATTCAACTTGAATTTTTCTTTTCCTATGATTTTGGATGTCGATTCATCACCTAGGAAAACATCACCTTCATCATATATTTCATATTCATAGAACCACTCCCTGTGGGGAGTCATATGAAAGGACGTGCCAAACTCAACCAACCATGCCTCATGATTTGCATGTGTCATTGAAAAATCCAAGTACACATCCCATCCTTATTTCGAGGATGTTTTTTCTTCTGTAGAAGGATCATATTCAGATCCCTTCCCTCTCTCAATGCTTTTGGATATACATTTTTTCTTATAGTGCTCTTCTTTTCCACATCTCCAACATACCTTTACAAACTTTCCATGAGATTTATATCTACCCTTAGATTTATATGTTCCACTTGAGGACTTAGATCTATTTATTTCCTGGGAGAATCCTCTTGCAAATAATGCATATGTGCTATGTCCTTCCATGTTATTCCATATCATCTCCTTTGATAACAAGGATGAGACCAAATCATCGAAACTTAAAGTAGTTGTATTACTACCTATGGGCACAACTAGACTATCTCATGAGTCTGGTAAATATAAAAATAAACTAATACACTTATATTCATCTAAAATTTTAATATCAACATACAATAATTGGCTTACCACATTATTTAAGGCATTCAGATGCTCTGTCACCGAGTCTCCATATTTCAACATCATGTTATACAACTTATTTTGCAGGAACAATTTAATTACCAAGGACTTAGACTGATACAAAGTCCCTAACTTATCCCATAATGCCTTGGTTTTAGCTTGCCCTCACACATTCAATAATATTGAATCTGAGAGACACAAACGGACTGTTCTCTTCTCCTTCCAATCCAACTTTTTCCAGTATTCTGCAGACATTCCTGTAGGTGTAGTACCTGGATCCACCGATATTTTTCTACCAGCAAATCTTCCATCTTGAGCTTCCACAACTCAAATATTTTCCCATTAAATTTATTGATCTCTATTTTCTAATTTCTCACCATTTCTTTCCACCTAAAGAATCAATACCATAAATCTCTAAATGTAACAAGGGTTATCAGAGACTCGAACCAAACCCTTGACCACAAATGCGTCCCCCTAAATCCAATAATTTCTCTGATACCAAATGTAGATTTTAACATTGTACAATTAATTACTGCAAACAAATTCTTAATAAAACAGAAAAGATACAACATCACACACACACATTACACATATTTTTACCCTGGAAACCTAAACTGAGAAAACCAACAACCTGTTTAGAGAGACACCTCTAATATTATATTCGTCATGTTCATTGTTTACAATAAAATATACATATAGGATCTTGTGATATTCAAACCCCTAATCCATTGAATCATATTAGTCAACAACCCTATTTCCATAACCGGAATTATAAAACCATCGACAAAAACCATGTCCCGAAAAACAGCCAAAACTAAATGCAAAAAACTAACAAAAACAAACCAATTTTTTTTTCTCAGGGGCTCCCACCCCTGAAACCTTGCAACCCTCTAGGCTAGAAGGTGCTAAGAACCCCCCATACCCATTTTTCTCCCATACAAGTGTATAGTACATGGGATCAATTTTGCAAAGAATATAACACATACCCAACAATATACACTTGAGATCGAGAAAGGTCCTTCAGAAGGAGGACCCTACTGTTGTCATTGAAGAAGAACTTGAAGAGGAGGAAACTCTTAACCAAACATCCAATGATGAATACCCTCAATATAATATTGTTACCACTACACAAATATATTCTACTTTGCATTCAGATCAACCTCAGGCACCCAAAAATCCTCCTTGCCCAAAGAAGTTAGCCTTAGAAAAACCTAATGTTCAACATAAACTTGATTTGGGAACATAACTAAGAAATGTCTATGTGAAAATTCCCTTATTACTTGCAATAAAATATGTACCTATTTATGAAAAAACTATAAGGAAATTACGTGTTAAAAATAATGGAATAAAAAGAAAATACCCCCCCTACAATTCAAGTTATACGTAAATTAGTTGAACTAATGTTTGGACAAACTATAATGGAGAAGTATATTGATCCTATAAACCCTCTAGTCACTATTCACATCAACAATGTTTCCATAGAAAACACTCTAATTGATCCAGGCTCTGTAATAAATGTTATGATTGTTATGACAATGTAATTTTGCAATTGGATAGCCTTTTACCCACACCCACAGTGCTTGAACTAGCCGATATATCCTGAATTAAGCTTGCTAGTGTTTTAGATGATGTCATTGTAACCTTAGAGACATGGAAATACCCTGTGGATATCTTGGTTATTCAACCCAATACTACCATGGATGGTCACCCCTTGATCCTTGAGAGACCTTGGTTGGCTACAGTCGATGCTTTCTTTAGTTATAGATATGGAGAAATGACTATATCCAATGGGGCATCCATGAAGAAAATTATCCTCTATCCACCAACAAAACTGGTAGTAGAAAAATCCTTGTGGGTAGAATATCATTATAAAGATGAATAAATTTCACAACCCCTCTTAACTATTGAACAATCTAGGGGGCTAAAAGAACAAACCAAAGATAATTTTATGAATCAATTCCTCTCTACCACATATTTTACAGAATATCTTGTGTCATCTCCCACATATGACCTTGTCGTAATTATTTTCAAGAAAATTGTGATTTGAAAAATTTATCATCCCTTCTTATATCAGCCATTAAAAAGAGAGTTTATATCCTTATAGCATTCCTATTGAAATTAGCCCATGTAAATTTTTAAACATCAACTCTAACGTTGACCAAAATCAATGAGAACAATTAATTCATGTGTTACAAGAGTAATATGATGAATTCACATAGTATTACAAATGCATGCATGAAATTCATCCTGATACCTGCATACAACATATCTACACTTAGGAAAATGACAAACCTGTTAGGAAACCATAATGCCACATGAACCCTGCTTTAAAATATATTTTAAAAGAAGAACCGCAAAAGTTACTCAATGCCAACTTTATATGCCTAATTTCTAATAGAAAGTAGGTTTCACCACTTGTCATCATACTAAATAAAAATGGTAAATGGAGAAGCTGTGTTGATTTCTAGTAACTAAATAAATCAACCTTAAGAGATTATTTTCCACTACCATTGATTGATTAGGTATTTGAAACTCTATCAGGTAGACATTTTTTTCTTATGGATTTAGCAGGTACAACCAAATTTAGATTGCACCAGAATATCTGGAAAAGACTACATTGATGTGCCCGTGGGGGAATTTTCCTACAAAGTCTTTCCATTTGGTTTATGCAATGCTCTCGCCACATTCCAATGGGATGTACTGGGTATTGTTTTCAATTTAATTGATGAATGTGTAGAAATATATATGGATGACTTTTCCTTCTACGATGACACTTTTAAAGAAACACTTGATAACCTTGAGAGAGTTTTGATTATATGTTAGTAAGCTAACCTTTCCTTAAGAAATCACAAGTGTAGAATGTTATCAACAAAAGGTATTTTGCTTGGTCATCACATTTCCTATGCAGGTATCAAAGTGGACCCAACTAAAATCAAAGTCATCATGGATCTTCTAGCACCGTAGTCACAAAAAGAAGCAAGACATTTTTTAGGTCATGTTGGCTATTATAAAAGATTTATTAAAAAATTTACTAAAACAGTTGCACCTATGTTTAAATTTCTTGTTAAAGATGTTGATTTTTCCTAGGAATCACATTGTCAAAATTCTTTCGAGGTCTTGAAGGAAAAACTATCCATAGCACCAGTGCGTAGGGGACCAAACTGGTCCCTTCCTTTTCACATTTGTACAAATTCTTCAGATACAACCCTCAGAGTTGTTTTAGGGAAAAATGAAAATAATTAGTAAACTATTATATGCCATCTATTTCATAAGTAAAAATATGAAACCAACCAAATTCAATTATACCATCATTGAAAAATAATTCATGGTTGTTGTGTATGCTATAAACAAATTCAGACATTACATAATAAGTTATGAAGTCTTTATCCATACTGATCATTCCTTCATTCAGTTCTAAATTAATAAACCAATAAAAAATGGTAGGATTACTAGATGGTTGTTTTTACTGCAAGAGTTTAATATTGTTATTGTAGATAGGTCTGGGAAAGAAAATATAGTTGCATATTTCCTCTCTAGGATCCATAATGAAAGTGAAAATAGTCTTGTAGATGACATTTTTCCTAACGAACGTCTATTTGTTGTTTCTACCAACTCTCCACGGTTCATAGAAATAACAATTTATTTGGCCATAGGGAAATTGCCACAACACCTTTCTTTGTGAGAGAAGCAACAAATTATCAATCTTAGTGCTACGTACTCATGGATGAGGGGAGACCTTTTCCATATCAGGCCAGACTTAATCATTAGAATATGTGTACAAGAAGATAATATGTTCAATATATTGCGATCTTTCCATGATGAGCCATGAAGAGGTCACTTTGTTGATAAAATGTTCTCCTACAAAGTACTTCATCAGGGGTACTATTGACCAACGATCTTCAAAGATGCTAAAAAGTATGTTAGAGTTTCGGAAACTGCCAATGGATGGGGATACCAGTACAAGATGACGAGATGACCTTGCAACCATAGGTATTTATCAAGCCTTTTGAAAGGTGGGCTCCAAACATTATGGTACCAATCTCTCTTGCATCAAGAAAGAAAATATATATTTTAGTTTGTATTGATTACGCCACTAAATGGGTAGAATCAAAATCTCTTTATCAAGCTAGTGAAAAATCGTTTGTAGATTTTCTTTTTGAGGATATTTTCACCCATTTTGGTGTCCCAAGAGAGATTGTCATAGATCAAGGAGCACCGTTTACGTAAAAGTTGGTGCAGTCCATTACCCAACAGTACTATATAAAGCACCACAAGTTCTCTCCATACCACCTACAAGATAAAATACAAGTAGAGTCCACCAACAAAGTGTTATAGGCCATTTTGAACAAGACCATATAGTTGCATCATAAGGACTGGGATATATACTTATAGAGGCACTTTGGGCCTATAGGATCCCATAGAGAAGCATACAAGATTCACCACCTGTGACCTAGTGTATGACAAGCAGGTTCTCCTTGTTGGAGATACTTCACATAGGCCTAGGATTTCTTTTTCCTAAGGTTTTCCCTATGTTTATTAGTCATTATTCAGTCTGCTATAGTTTATGGAGAATATTCCTCTAGGAGAATATTCTATTAAGTTCACGCTTTAGTTTGATAAATTGAGTGGAGTCTAGATGCCACATTGGGATTATTACCATGCAACATTGGGATCATCACCAACTAATGCGCACTGTCCTTGGGATCATCACTATACTAGCGCATTACTTATGATTCCCTAATATCCTCCTCACTTTAATTTGTTTCAATTAGTTAATTGAAGACTAAGAGACTAGTTAACTCAAACTAGGTGGCAGTTCACTCCCATAACTTCTTGAGAGAACAGACTAGGTGGCAATTTACTCTGGTAACTGCTAGTGTGTGTCCAAATCACTCTAGACCACCACTATGGTGCATTGTCTCCTCCAGTGTCCATTAGTTGAGTTATACATAGTATATAATGTGTAAATTGTTATTCATTCATTTGGTTAATGCAAATTATTTCATTCTTTCTCTGCTGTTTATCTTTTCTCATTTTTTCTCTGCAAATTGTGTATGTCATTTTCTAGGTAGATCTATTAAGTGCAGGTTAAACACATTTACATGGTATCAAAGTCGATGGAATGATAGGGATGCATGAAAATGTACACAAAATAAGTCTATCATTCATTTGATGAATGCAAATGCCCTCCTATTCTGATGGGGGACAACTCTCCAGTCGAGGTCACCATCAAAAGAATAAAACTCACAAATGGAAGCTTCGAGAATGTGCTACACATTCCCAAAATTTCCATCAATATTCTCTCCATGTATCAAATAAAAAACTATGACACTGGAAAGGGATTCATATTCACACCTGATGCAATGGATATCTATGAAATGAAAACCAATTCTAGGGTTGCTATCGGGGAGGTAAATCATCAATCTAGAATCTACAAATTTTCTAAATTTATTGAAACAGATTTTGCATTATTGCTTACCCATGTTGATGAAAGCAGTAGGATATGGCATGAAAGGTTTGGGAATTTAAATTTCAGATATATGCAACAAATTACCAAGAAGGGAATGGTTGATGGTCTACCTAACATCCACTTATCCAAAGGAATTTGTTAGGGATGTGTTCTTAGAAAACACCCTCAAAAGAAATTTGACAAAGGAAAGACATAGACAACTTCCTTTCCTTTAGATATGATCCATCAATCAACAAAGATAGGTATGTGCTCATTTTTTAAAAATATTTCTCATGCTTCACATGGATTTTATTTCTCAGGAAAAATTTAGAGGTCTTTCAACACATCAAAGATTTCAAATCCCTTGTTGAGATAAAGTTAGGAAAGAAAATCAAAGTCCTCCAAACAGATAATGGGGGAGAGTATGTCAACCATGAGATACCGAATCTTTGTCATGAGGAAAAGATTCAGTTGCAACACATAGTTCCCTATACTTCGCAACAAAGAAAAATTGCTGAATGGAAAAATATATCTCTAAAAGGGATGGCCTATTGCATGCTACATGCAAAGTCAGCTCCAAAATTATTATGGGATGAAGTACTTAATTGTGCAACCTACATCCAACATATATCTCCCCATATATCTTCCAAGGAAAAGACCCCCTATAAGGCTTGGAGCAGCCTCAAACCGAAAGTGACTCGCTTTCGTATTTTTGGTTCATGTGCATGGGCCATGATTCCCTCTGAGAAGAGGAAGGAAATTGATCCACAACACACATAGTGTATCTTTGTTGGATTACCTGAAGGTGTGAAGGGATATCGACTCATTAATATTTTCTTAGATCAACTCATCATTGAGAAAAGAGTCCAATTCGAGGAAAGTGTCTCGCATGTACCTTAGTAGTTGCATGCATACACACACTTTTGTTCTTCCACCTATCAGAGATGATGGGCATACAAATGTTGAATCTTATTCAGATGAGAGTTCTGATTCAAAGGATTTAAATGATCCAAATACATATTCCATACAGTCAGATGCATATTCAGTGCATGAAGATGTAGATGCAAAGCCAAAGCAGAGGCCCAAGTGGGCCAAGACTACTCTTTAGGATGTAGGAGATCTTGTTGGGGATCTAGTTGATACTAGGAGGAATTGATATGATTCCGAGGATCCTCCTCTTACACTCACTTTCACTGAATCGATGCCACCCATGCGTATTTTCTTAGTTTAGTATTCAGATCCACAGTCCTATGGCAAGACTGTTGGAAATCCATTTTGGGAATACACCATGTAGGAGGACTATAAATCCCTCCTCGAGAACCAAAATTGGGATCTCATTCATCTTCCTTCAGGAAGGAAACTTGTCAGGTGCACATGGGTCTACATGACCAAGAGCACAGTAGATGGACAGGTTAGAAGATACAAAGCCAGGCTAGTTTCTAAAGGATTTCAGAAGGTGCATGGCATTGACTATGATGACACCTTCACTCTAGTGGAAAATATGGATTCCATACATTTTTCACTTACCATTGTGACAACGAAGGGAGGGGAAGTCCATCAGATGGATGTGAAGAATTCATTTATTCATAGATATATCTCTGAGGAGATGTACATTGAGTAACCCCAAGGATTTATGAAGGATTCATCTTTGGTCTGTCGACTAAATAAGTCTCTTTATGTCCTCAAGAAGGCTCAGAGGGCACGGTATTCCAGGATGGAATCCTACCTATTGTCACATAACTTTGTACGTTGTAAGTTAGACCTGAATATTTACAGGCTCAAGATGGTTGATTTACTTCTACTCCTAGTTCTGTATGTTGATGATTTGTTGAACACGAGTTGTTCAGATTCAACGATTGTTGCATTCAAGAGGATTATGCATGACAAGTTATTGATGATGGACATGTGTTTGCTACATTTCTTCCTTGGACTTGAGATCAATCAAGATGCATCAGACATTAAACTGTCTTAGGTCGAGTATACATGAAATCTCCTGGAGAGATTTCACATTCAGAATTGAGGATGGAGGGGAAACTCCATTGTTTGATAGCACACTGTATAGACAGCTAGTGGCGATCTTGTTGTATCTCACAAACTCCAAACCAGACCTCTCCTATGTAGTCGGAGCAATCTTTAGGTTCATGCAGGATTCGCATGAGCTACATTGGAAGGCTGCAAAGCATATCCTTCGATATGTACAAGGCACCATCACCTTTGGGATTAACTATGCAGTATAATCTACATTGGACCTCATCAGGTTCACTGATTCTGACTGGACCGACGATAACATTGATTGCAAGTCCACATATGGTTACTCACTGAGTCATGCATCCAGGCCTATATGTTGGTCGATCAAGAAGTAGGTTTTTATTTTTCTATCTTCAGTCGAGGAAGAGTACATAGGGGTAGTTAACATAACCATTCAGGATACGTGGCTACAACATTTTCTCACTGATTTGGGCATTCATTTTCATCCACGGATTGCCATATGGTGTGATAACTAGAGAACTATGAAGTTCTGCAGAGATCAAGTTTAGAGGCATCGAACGAAGCACATAGAGATCCACATGCACTACATTTGGGACTTAGTACATGAGGGCATCATTGACCTCCAGTTCTGTCCTTCAACAGAACAGACTGCAGACATCTTCACCAAGACCTTCACTAAGCCGAAGTTCCATTCTCTGCTCAGTTTCCTAGTAACTATCATTTCTTCTTTTTACATACATTGTACTTTGCAGGGGGGGGGTCGGTTTCCCATGAGGTTTTCCCTCTTTCCTTGTTTATTTAGGTGTATATTTTGTAGTTGGGTACCTAACATGGCCTCATTTTCGGGACCCATTCTTTATTTTCACCATAGTGATGTTCAGGGGGGGTGTTGGAGATACTTCACACACACGTAAGATTTTTTTTCCTAAGGTTTTCCCTATGTTTATTAGTCATTAGTCAGTCTCCTATATTTTAGGTAGAAAATTCCTCTAGGAGAATATTCTCTTCAGTTCACATTTGAGTTTGATCAGTTGAGTGGAGTCTAGATGCAACATTTGGATTATTACCATGCATCATTGGGATCATCACCAACTAATGTGCATTGTCCTTGGGATCATAACTAGACTAGCACATTACTTATGATTCCATGATATCCTCCTCACTTTACTATGTTTCAGTTAGTTAACTAAATATTGAAAGAATAGTTAGCTCAAAATAGGTGGCAGTTCAGTCCCGTAACTACTTGAGAGACTAGAATAGGTGGCAGTTTACTCCTATAACTGCTGGTGTGTGTCCATATCACTCTAGACCACTACTATGGTGCATTGAATTCTCCTCTAGTGTGCATTAGTTGACTTATGCAAAGTATATCATGCGTAAATTATTATTCATTCATTTGGTTAATGAGAATTCTTCCATTCTTTCTCTCCTGTCTCTCTTTTCTCATTTTTTCTCTGCAAATTGTGTATGTCATTTTCTAAATAGATCTATTCTATGCAGGTTAAACACATTTTACACTCCTTGCGATTGAATTGCAATTAAGAACCATTAGAATAGTTGTGCAATTGGGTATATACTTTTCATATGCTTAAAATAAAAGGGTGGAACAGTTGAATGAGTTGGGTTAACTATGATGGGATTCCATTCAAGATACCATTATTGTCTAGGAACAACAAGCCAGGTGGCATGGGAAATTCATTAGAAAGAAGCGCTTCAAACCAGGTGACTAGGACCTCCTCTTCGACTCCAGATTCAAATACTTCAAGGGTAAGATCACTACACATTGGCTAGGGCCATATGAGGTTGAGACTGTATTTTATAATGGCTCGGTGAGAATTAAAAAAAATGTTGAAGATTAGATTTCTCTTGTGGTGAATGGTCATATGTTGATATTGTATCATAAACCTATTTCCAAGGAAATTTGTGTTCAAGACATGTTGCAACAATTAGAAATGGAGGTTGTGAATAGGGGGCCTCTATCCTGCTCTTTGACCTCTACTTAAGTTTTCTTCCAAATTTTTGTGTGTGTGTGTGTGCGTGTAAAAAAAAAAGAGAAAAAATTATAAAAATGAGAAGTTTGAAAAAAAAAAAAAAAAGTAAAGATAAATATTTGTCTAGTTATGAAAATCATCTTATTGGCCTAGATAGACATGGGATTTCTTGAAAACTAGGTTATTGGCAGGCAAGTCCATAATAAAATTTTGCATACAGTTGTTGGTTCTACCTTTTATTCTTCAAATAATTATGTTGTACTCTCGTGTTAGATGATGGGAGGTTCATTAAGGCCCTCCTTCCGACAAAATTTTCCCCATCGACTTCAGCACATTATCCGAGGTCAAAGTTAGAGATATTTATAGTACCTAGAGGCTTGCATGCATTAATGGTGACTTGACTTCAACTCATATATTCATGCCTAGCAAGATGTACTAGGGCACCTTGACACTCATTAGCATTAATAGTGAGTAGTATCTCATTGGTTAAGAACATTTGTTATTGTCTAGTAATCCAATGGTGTCTTTCTATGTTCAAATTCACATAGATAGAATTGTGCCAGGATTTGGGTTTCAATGAATATTATTTTGTTCTTGATTCTAACATCAATTTGAAATGCATGAATAAAAGGGGAATGATACGTAGGGAATCTAGAATATATTGATTTCTTAAAAAAGAGGGGGTTATCTATTTCATTGACACATCTTTTGCTAAGGGATCAGATCTCTTCCTCATTATAGATCTTGAGGCATAGTTTTGTTTTGGTTCTCAAACTCCTTTCTTCATTATTCACACTCTAGTTATTTTTTCTCTCATAGTCCTTGACACCATGATCTGATCTACTTTCAACAACAAATGTACCTTGGTGGAAAAATCATCCAACAACACTCATTTATCATTCTTTGGATTCAGTTTGGTTCCATTATTTTTAGTGTGAATAAGTTCATATTTTCTTAAATTTAAAGGTTTTAAGGCATGCACAAAGTTTGAATTTCAGTCAACTCTGTTCAGAACAACATCAGGAACTCTCTATCAACAGTAACATTGACTCCATTGGCATTTATTCTCTTTAGTCAACAACATTTGTTGAATTTCAAAATTTATGTTCATTATGGTACAAGAACTACATAGAAGGCACATGAATACCTTTAATTTCATTTTTTATATTTGTTGAGTAAAGTTGGATGGTGGCAGGTCTTCACCTCTCAATCCATAGGTTTGTAAGTATCATATGCACTTAAGATATATCTTGGATTAGTTTAGAGAACCTACCAATTGTACTCTATTCAACAACAAAGCTTCAAATTTATTGTGTTCATTACATTGATCTCCTCAGCTTCAAAATCCTTCTTCACAAAGTTTAGACCCAACATGCATATCCGTAAGTATGGAGGAATAAAAAAATTATAAGGTGAGCATGTTTTTAAATTATTTTTTATTTATCAAGAATGAGGGAATTTCATTATGCAAAACTCTGATGCTTGTTGTTTTACACCTATCCCTCTATCCTACCTCTATACTACTTTGATTTCATCCACTTTTATTATTCAATTGTCCCTTCATATTATAAACGTTTCTAACCTCACCCTCACATTATACACTCATATGCCATACTCCCTTAGAATCTAAATCTTATTTTATCTGTATGGCATATTACCCATTACATTTGTTTACATCACCTTCTATAATGATATTCCATTAAATCATGGCCTATCAATGATATGGAATCCCTCGTATGTTTACATCCATTATCCTATCAACCATATGGAATATCTCAGATGACTACCCCTGCCTTCATGATTACATCTTAGGAACCGTTCATCGCATGATTATCCACTAAATTCTCCATATGAATGTATAATTGTCTCCCTATCATATAAAAAAACCCGATCATTCTATCATTACCCATGAACTTGAATGAAAATAACCTATATATTTGAATTTCAAAACTCATTTGAAATCATTGAAGGGATCCCAAATGAGCTGCATGCATATTGTTCAAAACCAAATTGTGTAGGCCCTTTAAACGACTAGTCATTCAAGCCCTCTAAACCACTAATCATTCAAACAACTCACCCATATGACCTTGCCTATCATAGTTCATAAGTGTGGAATTAGGGTTTCATTTATGATGTAACAATTGTGTTCGTTTGTCATGAATTGGTGTTAATGCACTCACTCGAAGATTTCCAAAATACAATGTATATTGAAATATTTTTAGATCAAAGGACGACACAAATTATTTTCCAAATTCTGGGGTTTCGACAATTAGGTGGCACTCAAATTCACCAAGGGTTTTGATGGGTGTGTAGCACAAATAGGGGGATTGGTAATTGTTGTTCTAGGCACTACAACCCTCTATTTTCCATAATTCAATCGCAATTTCCCTTCGTGAAAATGGAGCCCATTCTTTTTTATATGTTTTTGAAAGAGTCTTCCATTAGCCTCTCTTTTTATCTCAAGCCTATTTTGGAAGTCTTACTTACTTTAAGAAAACATTGGAAAAATAAAATACTTGAATAAATTAGTTTTTAAGCAAGTTTGGGGAAATCGACAAAGTTTGCTTTAACTCCTCCGATGTACAATGGAGGAGTTCCCTATAAATCCTTCGACGTACATCAGAGGATTTATATTTAGCTCCTCCTATGTACATCTAAGTATTTCCCCTCACTCTCTTTGATAAACATCGCTTATCGCAAAAAATTTTCTCAACTGTTCTGATGGAATCAAACGAGTTGGCTTGAACTCCTCTGATCTCCATCAAAGGCGTTTCCTCCAAGTTCACTGATACGTTCAAAATAATTTGTGGTAAGTTCTCTGATGAACATCGAAGGACTTCCCAGGAAGTCCTATGATGTACATTGGAGGACTTAAGCCCAAGTCCTCCAATCATAAATTCCAAGCCAACAACCACATTTAATGCCATTTTTTTCTGATTCATATATATTTATTTGCTAACCCATAATTCTCACCATTTCACCAAGAATCAAAATTTCTCTCTCGATACGAAGAACACGTCGAGTATTCTATTTCACATCCATATCCTCTTACGATGTTCCACGTGGTAGCGCTTTGCCAGGTAAGCCCCAACGCATTTTCCCTTGTTAGGGTTAGGTTTCTTTTATCTTATTTTTGTTTTTATATATTTCTTTCTACATGACCCTCTTTTCTTCATCTCTACCCTCTTCCCCCTCTACGACCAACGCCACCCATCTACTATTAATACCTCCACCTTCACACAAATAGGGTTTCTGCGACCCCTCCAAGCCTAGCCAGTACCAAGACTGTTAAAGCAAGCTTCATAGTTAACTCTAAACTGTTTCTCCAAAAACAATTTCAAAGAAACCCCAAAAGCATGTTAGTAACCTGATTTGAGTTCCCCCCCATTTTTATTGAGTAGGAAAAATCCCATGACGAGATCATCTATCGAACTCCTAAATTTGGACCTCAGCCTTCTCTACTTTCCCAAGTTCCATTGGTCCACTTCATGGTAACTGATCTGATCATATCGGAGGAGTTCATGCTAACTCCTCCGATCACATTGACAACCTTTCCGATTCACAATCTACGCTTCGAAAATTTTAAGTTCTTCCCCGTTTCATTCAAAGGACTTAATGTTAATTCTTTCAATACACATCAGAGATGTTTTCATCAACTCTATCAAATATTTGAAACTAACTCATCTGATACACATAGAAAAACTTTTTATCAACTCCTTCGATTTACATTGGAGGAGTTAATTTATAAACCTCCGATTTTTCCTTATAAGCATTATTTTCACCCTTTCTTCCCCAAACTTTCACCAAGCTGCTCAAACATGCCTGCCATCATTTTTTCATCCTCAGATGATGACCCCCTACCCAGTGACAACCCAAATGGATTTTCTGGTAGTTCTAAATTCTCAGAATGCATTCAACTTAGTATAATTTGTGATTTTAATTTATGCACTAAGCCTACCTTTTTCTTGTAGTTCAAAATATGTCCCCACGAAAGAAGAAAACAATTAAGGTACTTGGGACCGAGGCCTCCGGTAGTGGCCAGTAAAATGAAGGAAATATGGAAGTAATGAGAGCCACGTACAATGACACATCGGGACTCCTAGAAAAGGATGGGGATACACTGAAGTGGGGAGAGGTATACCACATGTTCAAGAAGTCTAATTTCTGCACTAAAGATAAAGAACCAGATGAACTTAAAGTATTAAAAAACATTAGGAAGTTTGGAATATTCATAGTAGCAGCACACTCGATGATATTCCCATGCACAGATGCCATCACTTGAATCCTAAAGAATATAGATGTGAAGGATAGATTCGTATGCAATTCCATAAAATATCCCATAGCCTCTTTCAAGATTGGATATTTGGTGAAGTGCTATCACATCAAAAAGGGAAGTAAAAATATGGATAAAAAGATCCTTAATGAGTTTGAATACACTCAAAAGTATATGTTTCCCAAATGGTACAGGGCTAATAGACAGTTCAAATACAGATCCAAAGGAGGATACCCCACAAGTTCTTAACAAGGCCTTATCATTACCTGGTAGCCATGTTGTGTCATCTATATGGGGAGACATATGCATCCCAATCATCTCTATAATATATGCCCCTGATATACTACTACACGAATGAAGAGGTTTCATTCAATTTAGATGATATCCTATTTGAAAATCTAATGGTGGCTATCTCTATGGTCAAAGGAGCCCATCCTGGAACATTTTCAATATTTCACATGTCCTCATACTTCTTGGACATCTTGTTCATATCTCATCAATACCCTAGGATGGGGTGGAAATGGAAACCACCTGACTTGACCATCCATGTGTACTGCAACGTGCTCTAGGAGCACAAGTACCATACATAATACAAGAAGATATGTGAGCATTTTCTAGTCCCCTTATATGAATTCATATTCTGCACCACTCCTCATTTCATGATCGACAAGGCTATAATAGTCATAAGGAGAATTGGAGACTGGTATCTCATGGAACACAACACATACATAAAATTGTATGGTGCAATAAAGCCTCCCCATTTTCTTTCTTGGTTTGTGCCTGATAGATTGTGCTCCAGGAGGTTTCATACAAGACCATAATACATGGGGTTGGGGGGATGTTATATTGATTGAAAAAAGAGATCTGGCCACTACTGGAATTGTATGTCGGAAACTACTTCTTGAGAACACCAAGAAATCTCAAGAAAAAGTAAAAACCCTTCTATCTTATGACTTCAGAGAAGAAGGGTTTAGAAGATACGATCGCAAGAATATCGTGAGGGGCCAGTTCAATAAGATTGGTCTATGGGAATATACAACATATATATGGGAAGAGGAAGAAGTGAATAAAAATTCTCGGATCTATGACAAAGTAATCTTCAACATGTGTGGCCAACCAAAGGGGAGAATTGTAGATGAAGAAAAGGCTAGGGAAGAAGGTAGAAAGAAAGGAGAGGAAGAGGAAGCTTAAAAATCACCCCACACTTCCTCAATATACTTAGGGTCAATAGAGGAGGAAGAAGAAGAAACAACTAACAAGAAGAGAAGGGATAAAGAGAAAGTCTACAAAAAGAAGAATGATGCAGGAAATAAGAAGCACAAGATCAAGGTAGACATGGCCAAAGCCAAAGCCGAGGTAGAAGAAAAAGATGCAACAAAACGAGAGATCAAATGAAATGAAGAAGCAACCATAGAAGCAACAAATAGGGAAGAAATAGAAAAAAAGAAAAAGGAAACCAAAGAGGAAGTCGAAAAAGAAGCTAAAGTAGAAAGACAATAGAAGGATGCATAGGACAGAGGGGGTGAGTCCCACCCAATGGAGCTAGATATCCCAGAAATGTCAACTACATGCATGGGCATCGGTATATCAGGTAGTTGTTTAACACTAGGACTCTAGGAACCATTCTAACCAAGTGAAGTACTCGACTTGAGAAGATTCACTTACAATATAAATACCAACAAAATTGTACAAGAACAGCTAAAGAAAGTGACAACAACGGAAGGAATTCCTATCTCAGTTGTTACACATGTCCCCGTAACTGGAGATGTAAGAGATAATCCAATAGTGATTGCTACACCTATCACTGCATTCATGAATGTTGATGAGGACAACATTAGTAGAATATTTCAAAAGAATGCAGAGAAAGGATCAAAGCACTCGAGGAAAGACTCCATCAAGTAAGAATTGATGAAAGCAACATGCAAAGTTTCAAAACCAGTGCTGAGAAGGTCAGGAAAGAATTGGAAGAGGCTATCATAGACATGTATGCTCATATTCCAGCAAGCATATAGTACCGTCATAAAGAAAAATAATATCAAATATAGGAAAAATTGGCATAGTACAAGACGATCCGTGAAGGCATAGCCGACATTGATAGATGGATCGCAGAAAATCCCGATGCACTGGACGAAATCTACCAACCTTCGACATCAGATAGAAAGGAAGACTTGTATTCATTGAACCACTGTCAACATGTGGGGAAAATGGAAGATAAGGATATTACCAAATCAATGGTGATATGATCAAAGATACACAAAGCCACACATGGATTGATCAAGAGAAACCAACTATCTAGGATAGACGAGCTTGGGAAAAATCTAGTAACTGACGAGATAGTAGACAAGGTGCATGCCAACACAAATTGAAGAAATTAAGTAGTCAAAGTAGCCACTACAATCTCCACAGACCTCATAGAGAAACACTTACTGCAACCCGTAGTATTGCACACCATGATACACGCATTCATGGCGACACTGTTAAAAGACATGGGCACTCTTGAAGACAGTGTGGCCATGAATCACGCATCTTTGGAATAGTTAAATTAAAGAAGGATCAGATCCTTATATGATCAACTAGAAATATGGGCAACACATATCAGAGAGAGAAATCCCTGAATAAAGACAAAGTATGGGATAGAGAATATCCACACTTGTTTCTGATTTTGTCTTTTTCCCAACCAATCTCAATTTTTTCCTTATTGTACACTTGTCACTAAGAAATAGGAATCTGAACCATTTTTTTAACAACCTCTTCAATAGGATGGAAAAGAGTCACTAAGCGGTTAGTGAGAATTGTATAAGTAAGAGTAGATGCTCATGTACATAGTACTTTTGGATTTTCAAGAAATGTATAGACCCACGAACTATTTCAAGAACATATACCTTGTTAATGAATATTGAGAAGCCCTTAGGGATAATTTTATGAAGGAGGAATACTTGTGTGTAGATACATCTGTGTTGTGAATTATTTCGAGTGAAGATTAATGTTGTTCACGCAGATTGTAAAAATGATTGTTTTGTTATAGATGAGCTCTTATGCACTCTATGTTGTTCTGTAATTTTAAGTGTTTCTTAGAATATATTTAAGTCTTGAGATTTCTAAGTTGTTAACGCATGCATTGATATAATTTACACTGTTCTAAGACTTGTTTTTGGTTCCAATCTTCTATTTCAACTATCTGTGTGGAAGTTTATGCAAAATTTGGTTTCATTTACAACTCTCTAGTTACTTTAGCATGCTCCTATCTAGGATAGATCATAGTATATTAGAAATATATTAGTTTTTTTTTTCAATACATAGTCTTCTTCTACATCTTTGCAATTTGTATTCACTCATCATTAATCCTCATTGCTAAACCAGACTATAACCATTAAAAACCCCCAAAAAACAGTGACAATGGTAGCCCAAACAAATTCACGATGTGATTCCTAATTCAAATGACACATAATCTAGTTAGGACTATGTACTAGGGAGTACCCCTTGCTGTTGTCGGGCGAATTTAGACCTGTCAACAAAATTGACACTAGGAGGGCCATTTTTATGGCTTACATAAATGTCTTACACAACAAAAATTGATCTTCATGAAATAACCCCACTCCTTCTTTGTTTCCTCAAGTTGAATCTCAACAAGAAGCTACCTATGAAGACTCAAAGCCTAATTTTGGAAGTGACTCCAGCAGTTTGGAAACACACACTGAAACTTGGTTCCGAGTACCACGAGAAGAGTTCTCTAAAAATTGTAGGATTACATGTGCTTATGCAAAGCTACTTGGGAAGTTGTCGACAACCTCCGAGCTTCCTAGGAGGAAATCAACTCGTGTGGAAATACCTAAGACACATCCTGATATTTACGTTGACTCTGTAGACAATATTATTGAAACCTCTTTGGAAGAAGTCCCAAAACCTTTGAACTAAGATGCACATTTCCTTGTCTAACTTGAGGAAGATATCGAAGGTGAACACCCAATTTTTTTTTTAGAAAAAACAATGGGGGAAGATAGAAATGATAGAGACGTTATCCCACGTTGGAGGGATCAAGGTGCTTTAAATTTAGCTAGATTGTTACATTAAATTACAAGAAAATTTGACAAAGTCCTTCCAAAATTCGATCAAGATAAACCCGGGTCCCCAGAAGACCATTTAAATAAATTCTTCCTAGCCACTCATCTACTAAATGTCCAACATGAAGACGTGGTTTGTAGGATTTTTCCTTATAATTTTCCAGGTAGAGCATCTATTTGGTATTTCAACCTACCCCCCATATCTATAACTGAGTGGGATGATTTCAAGAGGATCTATATCATAAAATTTGGGAAAAGGAAAACGACTGCATCTTTGCACAAAGAGTTAGGAGCCATCAAGATGAAAAATAAATGAAAGGTAAAATATTTCAACTAGATATTTCCCAATGTCTTAATCAAATTCCCCCACAATGTAGCTCTTTCTCAATCCTTATCCATTGAATATTATAAAACAACATTAACTCCTTTTATATGAATGTTTGTAAAAAGGGAAAATAAGAACACCTTAGCACTTAATTTTGATGAAGCTGAAATGGTGGAAAGAGAGTTATCTTCTTATGATCATCATTCATATTCTGAAGAAATCAGATAAGCTGGAAAGAAGACTTTGTTGTTGACTAAACTACCCAAAAAAGAGTTGAGGGATATTGATACTGTGGTGAAATTAGTGAAGAAATTATCTAATGAAGCTGTATATCTTAAGAAGAATGTGGGTGAAGGATCATCTAAGCCTCAAAACTTTCTCCCATTCTTTAAGAGATAGGATATTCCATCAAAACCACCTGATCCCCCTCATATGGCCTTCAACCTAGACAGTTTCAACAATGATAACTTCTTCTCTTACTACCATCAAAACCACCTAGAATGAACTTGCCCTCAATGGGTCAACTCCATGACCCTAGTGATCAATCAATTTTTATATCAACATAGTTTAAACAATGAAAACCCTACAAAATTTCAAACTAATACTACTGAAGAGATTCCTCTAGAATATGATATGCCTTTTTGGGACTGGTGTCCATAATCAAACAATGAGCAGATAGAAGAGATCTTCATGGAAGATACACCGATAATTAAGGATTCTGCCCAAAATAATTATAATCTATGCAACACAGGTTTAGTTCTTGACAAGGATGATAAGATTCCCCTCAGGAAAATCAATCCTCCTCCTACTGCCCCAAAATTGAATGACCCACCTCTAAGTAAAGCCAATGGAAAACTAGCAAAGTTGTCCCAGTGAACACGAATGAACCAAGTACGTCTAGCTCAACTGGAAATAACACTAGAATTAACGCAGTACTAAACAATGACCAAATGTATGAACCAAAAACTAGACAAATGATGGACAACACAAACCGATGCACCCTAGACTACAATGGAATAGAAGACATGAAGAAAACAAAAGAAAAAATTTCCATTTTTGATATCTTTTCATTACTACAACAACATGAGCTCTTGAACGATGTTTTCAACCCCAATGATACTCATAAAAGGATGGTCTTTGTTACTGACAACTCCCTGTCGAAATAAGAGGCACAATAAATACACAAAGTAGAAATCACAATAGCCATAAACAAAACAAGTATAAGGACATACTCAAAATCACATATGCCACATTTTCTTCTCACCTATGAGATTTTTAATTTTAATGTGCATAAATTTCTAGCAGATTCAAGTGCGTCTTCTAACATAATGCATTTTACTATCTGTCAAAAAATAAACGTTGTTCCACATATGACCAAAACCAAAATTATATAGTCAGATAGGGCATATGTTAAAGTAAAGGGAGAGCTTAAGGATTTCTTGATTAGGATTTCATTTGATCCTATATGGGTACATCAAACAATATATATCGTCATTGTTGATATACCAACGAGTCATGGTTTGCTATTAAGCAGGGATTGGTCGGACAAACTTCAAGGCTACTTTTCTACCGATTGGTCTCACCTGTGGTTGTTGTATAACGGTAAGGTGAACCAATTTCGGGTAAATAGCAAGGCCCACATGAAGCACATAGTGAAATAATTGGAAGGTAAGAACAAACATATAAGTTTCTCACATTCTGTCTTGGCCAATTATTTATTTGAGAGATTCTCACATTCTGTCTGAACTCCACCCACAAACTCAAAATAGCACTTGTACTATATTAACTAACCTAGGATTTAGTTCAATTAACAAAAGAAAAATTCCTGACATCTGGAATATGTTCTTTGATGGCTCTAAGACACAATATGGAGCTAGAGTAGGATGTGTCCTAATTGATCCTGGGAAAGGTAAAACACTCATATCATGCCTCCTAGAGTTTGAATGCACCAACAACACTTGAGTATGAAGCTTTTGGTCAAGGCTTGAAAAGGGCCATCGATCTCAAGGTGAAATATCTTAAGGTGTTTGGTGATTCTGAAATAATCGTTCGGTAGGTAAGTTGCCTATTGTTGGAGAAATTTCTGTTTTCAACACACTAGTTCAGTGGGATTTAACTAACTAGTTCTATTTTAGGACTTTCTATTTAGACCATCACTATTATGAATGCATGCATTCCTAAGGAAAGCTAACTGCTTGATTTATTTTCTTAATTATGGAATGTTGTGCCCTATATATGAGTGTATTCCACTCATTCATTGTATCATATCAATCATATTGATCATATTAATCATCATATGTATCAATCACAATAATCATCATTGATTAGCTCATTGGAGTAGTGTGAATATATTTTCTCATTCTTCCATATTGAATATCTCATCCTTTCTTGATAAGATTTGTTTGCACTTGTTTTATCTAGGTCTCTTGTGTAGTTTTCTATGAAACATTGACATGGTATCAGAGCTACGCTACTTGGAGAAATCTAGACAAGCCAAAGAATAAGGAAAATCAGAGTTTCGACAAGAAAAATCCATGGTCATAGATTTTAGTAGTGATTTCTCCAAAAGTATTAACTTTCTGAGGAAACGACTCACAAAAGAAGTAAATAGATCCATTTTGCAAGTGGGTTTTCAACTGTTTGGTGAAATTCCTCACCATTTGTTCAGAAAGGAAACCAAAAGATTGCCTCCTAAGAATGATATGAATTTTCCATTTAAAGTGACCTTTCTATAGTGATTTATCCCAAAATATTGACTTTCTAAGGAAACAACCCACATGAGAAGTAAATAGACCCATTCTGCAAGTGGGTTTTCAACCATTTGGAAAATTGCCTCACTATTTTCTCAGAAAGGAAGCCAGAAGATCGCCTCTTGAGACTAATATGAATTTTCCATTTGATGTGCCCTTTCTGCAGTGATTTCTCAAGTTTCTCACTTGCAGAGTGAGCATACAATTTTAGGGGTTTCTTAGAATCAATTGGGAGAGAATCATTGTAATGAAGGAAAAATATGCAGTTATATTGACCCTTTAGAGTCTGAATCTAAAACTTGACAAAGAAGTTAGAAAAATTCGAGGTGAACAAGAGAGATCTAATATTTGTCTTCAAAACATGTGTACCTATTTTTCCAGGGATTATGGATGTATTGGGAGTCTAATGGAGGATCAAGAAGCTCAAGTTTCTACTTGTACCACCTGCATTAATGATATGGAGGAGAAATTCACTCTTCTCAATGAGCATTTTTTGGGTGATTTAAAAGAGAAAGAAGATATTAGTTCTTGTTTGCATAAATATCTGCAACAGTCTCTTGCTTCTAGTGTCGTTGTTGCATTGCTAACTACTACTGAGCTTCCTTCACCAACTTTTGAGTTGCACACTCATGGTTGGTAAAAGTTGATGCATAATATGGAATACATTGGTGGTGGCCTTGGTAAGAATGGACAGGGTATTGTACATCCAATTCAGCTTGTGATGAGACCAGTAAAAGTCGGACTTGGTTTTGTTGGGACTTCATTGCTAGTAGCAATTTTTCTTGATATTTCAGCCATTAAGATTCAATTTGTTTAATCACAAGAGTCCATCACATAATATGACTCTTTTATTGTTGAGTTGCATTAGCCACCACCTACATATCTTATTGATACATCTTCAGAGATTTCACATCCAGATTCGAAACCAACTTTAGCATTAGAGTTTCCATTATCAGACTCTTCAACATGAGGATCAGAGCTTTTGGCTGAAATAGAATCTTCAACAACACTTTCAGGGTCTACATCTTACACATATCAATATCCTCGACATCATTATCGAAGACAACATTGTCTTCCTTTCAGGTATGCTCAACCTCTTTTCAGTTCCTCTTCTTTTAACTCATTGATGAAGAGGCCTATACAAGCGCATATCGGCAAGGTACCAACTTCGAGGATTGTTTGTGTTTGGCTTGATGATTGGTCATGGAAACATTTGAGCAACCATTTGAGGACATCTTATAGATGTGTTTCATCCATAATATATGGGAACCATTCTCATTTCTATTGACTTGACTGATTATGTTGCCTGTACAATTCCATTCACCACTATTTTGATGACTTTTATGGTGTTTCCTTCTATGTTTTGGAAGCACTATGACTAGCCCGACCATATTGGTGTAAGCTAGAGCCTTAATTTTTGGAGAGATCTGATTGTTTTCAACTAGTATCATCTACAACATTTCAGCTTCAACACACTCAATGAAGCATATTATTATCTGTCATCATCAGATCATGCTTCATTGACCTGCCATTTTTTCTTGGTTTTGGAGACTGTCTAGCTGCCACATGGTGGATCTCATCTGTTCTTTTCTTCTTTTGATTAATTGTATTTTGATGGGGGAGGGGTTTGTTCCCACATGGTTTTCCCTCTTTCCTCATTTTATTCATTGTTCATTAGTTGCATTGTACATGAGTACCTAAGATGGCCTAGTTGTTGGGACTTTTGTTTTTACTCCATAGTAATATTCAGGGGGGATGTTGGAGAAAATTTCTATTTTCGACACACTAGTTTAGTGGGAGTTAACAGTCTAGTTCTATTTTAGGACTTTATATTTAGAGCATCGCTATTATTGTAATACCTTAAGGCCAATCCCTTGCTAAATTGTAATGATGTATAATGAAGTTTATAAGATGGTGAGCCAAGTATGTATAAGGTGGTAGGATTATGTCTTTATTAGGCCGGAGATCCTAGATGCTAAGGCAAATGAGCCTGATTTTGTATATGTAATTATGAATATCATTAATAAAATACATCGTTGTTTGTAGACTGACCACAAATAAATATTTAATTAGGACTAAGCTCCACTAGAAAGGGAAATGGAAGGGGGATGAGAGGATAAGAAAGAGGGGCTAAGATTGAGGGTTTAACCCAAGGGAATATTATAATGTATTTCCTAAAAATACTAAAGTTGGGAAATAAACCAAGTTATCCTAAGTTCCTTTGGGGAGAGGAACACACTCTAAGTGGAGAGGAATGAGATCCTGGATATCCAAGTGTCACCTAGGACGCATGCATATTTATGTGGGAATTTCCACTATTCGGGGGGTTCGCTCTTAGCATTCTGGATCCCTCATGATTCTTAGCATTCTGACCAGTCTCACCATATTTCCTCATGAGTTCATTCTCATGATTATTTCCATCCCTTGTCTATTTCATGCACGCACTGAGCAGGCACACAACTAGATCCATTTACTCCATTCTTGAGCATCTGCCATTGTGAACCTCTATAATTTGCTGAGTAGTCCCTTTCCTTACTCATTTTTTCTACTCTGGTTTGAAGATGTGGGTTTTTAGGCCCGTGGTTGAAGAAGCAAGTTTTCAGGCCTATGAGAAACTCTCTCCAAGTGAGAGAGATTGTCGGGGAAGTGATTTCTCTTGGAGGGAGTCCAACAACAGCTACAAAGCTCTGACAATTCTTGACCTGACCTATTGTTGAAGCCATGGAAGGGAAGTGGAGCAACTGATGGACTGTGGAATAATGAAGGTGCATGTTCCCGTAGTGTGACAAGAATGTGGGGAATGTGAGTCTATGAGAAGTGGGTGTAAGTAGGCTCCTTGGAGATAATCCTTCTTGTTGCATTGTGCAGCTTCCCATAGCCTTAACCTAGCCTAATATTCCTTTTCCCTATGTGGAGTTTAGTCCCAGCTTGGGGGTGACCCACTGCTGATTTCTTGGAGCAGCATGGTCTAAGGCTGGGAGGTTCATGGAAGGTATTCATGCATTCAATGGTATTCTCATAAAAAGATAAGTACCAAATCTATGTTAATTTTACATTCTATGATGTATGTTGTGTATCTTGTACATGCGTTAGAATGTTATCAAAATTGCATGTGTTTATTGCATGTATGTATTACTATCGCTTCTGCATGAATATCTATATGAAAAAAATGTTATGTCTATTTAAAATTGCATTATATATATATATATGTGTGTGTGTGTGTGTGTGTGTGTGTGTGTGTGTGTGTGTGTGTGTGTGTATTAGAGCATGATAGTTTCAAGTGGCATGACCGGCTTGGGTGGTTGGGTGTGTTACAACCGATTTTCAAAACAATTTGGTTTTGATTTAGTGTCATGTCCCTGGAAAGGGAAGTCGGTTGATGTTACAATATGGTATTAGAGCCATGGTTTCAATACTGAACCTGGATGGGCCATAAAAGTGGAATTTGAAATAAAAATTCCACAAGAATTTGATGTACAGTGTGCCAAGAGGGCACTTAGAGAGCTCCTGGGTTGTATTGGAAAGCTCAGGAGGTATAACAGTTTGATAAACCATGATAGACATGGTATTGGGATATAGAGTTAATTTGTTCCGTTAGAATTGTTTGGAGCGAGACAGATCCCCCACAACCGTCATATTGGGAGAAGGTGCATGAATATTAACCAATGTTCGAGGTTTGTAATTTTGGGGGTTGTGGGGTATTCAATAGTTGAATCCTCCGAATTCCTAGAGTGATTCTTAGCCGTAGATCCCTTAGGAGGAGGAGATCCATCATATTTCTCTTGTGTTTCAGTGTTTGAGGGAATCCGTTGGAGGTTGCACGACAATGAAATCATTGAAGTCCTGAAACTATGGGAAGCAACCGTAGGTTGTCGTCAATTTAGGAGTTTCAACAAAGTATCAATAAGAAGAATCATCGAAGTCCTAGTTTTCCAAAGTGATATGTCATGATGACATCACCGGGGGTGACATGGAAGCATTAAAAAATTTGCTAGTTCATTAGTTCGAGAGTTTTGTGAAAGTGACGATGAGATAACAAAATCACTGAAGTATTGAGTTGCGGAAGTGATATGTCATGATGATGTCACAGGGGGTGACATGGACCAGTTCAAAAGTTTGGCAATTCGACAGTTTGACAGTTTGGAGAAAATGTTGAAGGAAGGAAATCCCTGAAGTCCCGAAGTGTTGGGTATGACATGGCAAGATGACATCACCTAGGGTGATGTGGACCTACCTAGGTCTGCCATGTATCACTCATTTTCATACTTTTGATAGGCCCTTAGGACCGATTGGAACCTAACATGTGTCACTTGACGATGGGGCCATGTGTCACTAGTTTGATTGGTGAAAGTTGTACATCATGGGCCTCAAAAGGTTAAGTAGTTTGGGAGTCCGGTGTTCGGGGAAAATTGTTGGAAGAACTTTTGGACCTCTGAAGTCCTTGAGTCTCAAAGTCCCGAAGTTTTGAAGTGACGTGGCAGTGATTTCACCTGGGGGTGACATGGGAACACATGATGTGTGCCACATGTCAGTGTGATATCTTCTTTTCAAAGGATGATTTTCCATTTAGAGCTTGACATGTGTCACCCCTTGAATTGGGCCACATGTCTTCTTCTAGTGTTCTTCCACATGGTGCCATATCCTACAAACTGGAAACTTAACACTCCAGAGGAACTTGGTGAAGAATGGTTAAGTGTAAAGACTTATGAAGCTCTAAAGAGCATAGTAAATTGTGACCATTGATTATAAAAGATGTGTGGCATCAAATTTCATAGTCCGAAGGAGTGGTACTCTGGGGGATTGCATTGCATAATTGTTGCAGTTGAGGACTTCTGGAGGCCCAAAGGCCAGATTCCATTGCGACTGTTGATTAAAGATGACATGTGGAGACAGTAGAGGGGATATCCAGTGGATCAACACTTTGAGAGATTGGTAGTGAAGTGTTTTGGAAATCACTGAAGCCCAGAGTCCTAGAGATCCAAGCCATCATAGATCCAAACAAGGAAGGAGGACCGTCACTCTATACATCCTCTGAGTATTCGGGGAAAATGTATTATATTGGAGGAAGATCCTCCAAAGACCCAAAGTTCCAGAGCCCCAGAGTCCTGAAGCACAGGATAAGCACCTAATAATTAGCATTTGGTCACAACCCCTGGTCACATGAATTTGGGTGCTGATGGAAAGGAGCTAGTGCTCAACATTTTGTTAAATGAAAAAAAAGGGACAAATTGTGCAAGTAGCCATAACTTCCTGCTCAAAAATCAGAATTGAGCATGGAAGAAACCATTGGAAAGGTATTGAATAGTAGAAGATAGCCAGTCACCCATAAATTGGATCTGAATAGTCGATTTATCAGGAAAACAACAGAAAAGATGTATGATATATTAATGAATCAGAATGGTTCATGTTTTCATGAAATTATTAAGAACAGTTAGCCTGACAAAGTTCTGTTGGCTGCACATTTTTGCAGAATTAACAACTATCATATCAGAGTCAGCACATAGTGTAGAATTTATGGATGATACTCAAGTAGTCTTTAGTCAAAAAGATGAAAACAGAGGGTTGAATATGCAGTTGGATAGGGAAGGAACCAACTCCAATGGACATGGAGGAGAAAAGGAGGAAGACATAAATATGACTGAGACCATCAAGAAATTGTAGACAAATTTCCATAGAAACAAGGATGATAATGAAAGGCTTATGAAGGACAAGGAACAACCAGAATACCTCAATATGAAGTTAATGAAAATCCTTGAAAAAATTGAAAATAATATGGATAAGGAGAGTGGCTACAGCAAATCATGAAGCCACTAGACCCCTGAGAAGAAAGGAAGATCAAGGAGTGGTAGAAGACATCACCATCACTCCCAAAATCATTCCCATAGGGGAGAACAAAATATATCAACTACATCCCCTGTCAAGAAGCATAGGAGTTCTGGGGTGGATGAGTTGAAAGGAGAAATGAATAAGATCAAAACTCCTACTTTTGATGGAGAGCATAAGAAGGATGAAGATGCTAAGACATGGCTTCTAGGCATGAGGAAGTACTTCCAATTTCATAACTATTCTTCTCATGAAGACTGAAGAATTTCCATCTATAAAATTAAAGGAAAGGCATCCATGTGGTGGGATCAATTGGTGCAAGTGCAATGCCTCAGGGAGAAGAATGTGACTTGGAAGGAATTGAAGAGACATTTCGAGAAGAAATACCTGACCAAGAGGTATTATGATAAAAATATGAAAGAGTTCTTTGAACTTAACTGAGAAACATGAATATTGATGAATATGAAAGGATATTTCTAGAGCTGTTGAAGTATGTCTCCTTCATCAAGGATGAGACAGTGAATATTCATAGGTACTTGAGTGGGATGCCATATTTCATCAACAATAAAATCCAATATGATGATCCCAAGACTTTGGAAGAAACTATAAGGAGAGAAAAATTCTCATATGATCAACAAAAAGGAAATCCTACTTTCCAGAAGGCTTGAGATGACAAGAAGAAGTTCAAGAAGGAGGGAGAAAGGAAATAAGCCTCCATTTTTCAAAAATAGTCCTCAAGGACAACCAAATTTTAGAGAGCATACAATGGTTGAGGTTGGCATACAAAGGCCAAGGAAGTCACCCATTCAATGTTGGGGCTGTAAAGGAGAACACAAGTATAGATATTTTCCTCACTAAATTGACAAAGTGAGAGTTGTCCACAATGTACAGCAAGTTGAAACAGTGGAGGACATGGGTAGAAGTATACCTAGGATCTATGCAGCCCTGGACAACAAGCAAGTTGATTTTCAATCACACATGATTGAAGTTGAAGGTATGATCAATAACCATGCCTTTACTATTTTGATAGATTCAAGATCTATGCATAGTTACATAGATCCTAAAGTTGTGGATAGATTGCTTTTGCCAAGAAACAAGCATGGGAAATCTTGGCTGGTACATCTAGCTACATGAACTAAGAGAAAAGTTGTTGAGTTGGTTAAATCATGTCCAGTGGACATGAATGGGCTAAGTACCAAGGAAGATTTGAACATCTTTCCATTGGGTTCTTATTACTGTCTAATTGGTATGGATTGGTTGGACCAACACCATGTTGTCTTAAACTGTCATAAAAAGGAATTTACTTGTCTGGATGAGGAAGGGAACCCAAGAGCAGTCCAAGGAATTCCTAGGGAAGTTATTGTTCGATAAATCTCAGAAATGCAGCTGAAGAAGTGTTACACGAAGTGTCGCCAATTATTTGAGCTCATATGGAAGAAGTAACTAATGATACGGTGCCAAATCTGGAGGATCACTCAATCCTAAAATATTTTGAGGATATTTTCAAGGAGATACCAAGACTACCCCCAAAGAGAGATATTGATATATCTATAAATTTGATGCATGGAGCAACTCCAATATCAAATACTCCCTACATAACAAGTACACCAGAGCTGAAGGAGTTGCAAATGCATCTTGAAGAGCTACTGAAGAAGGGGTATATATTCCCAAGTGTGTCACCTTGGGGTGCCCTAGTCTTGTTTGTGAAGAATAAATATTGTACATTGAGATTGTGCATCGATTTCAGATAGTTGAACAAAGTGACTATAAAGAACAAGTATCATTTTCCAAGGATCAATGATCTCTTTGATCAGTGAAAGGATGCAAAGATATTCTCAAAGGTTGATCTCATGTCAGGATATCATCAGGTAAGGATCAGAGATGAAGATATCAACAAGACCACCTTCACGATAATGTATGGTCACTATGAATTCACAGTTGTGCCATTTGGTTTATCAAATGCATCAGTTGTTTTTATGTGCTTGACGAATGGTGTTTTCCAGGAATACTTAGACAAGTTTGTCATTGTATTTTTGGATGACATCCTTGTGTATTCCAAGTCAAAGGAAGAACATGAGAATAATTTGAGGATGGTGTTGCAAGTGATAAGATAGCATCAATTGTATGAAAAATTGAGCAAGTGATCATTTTATCAAAACATAATTCACTATTTGGGGCATATCATATCTGAATAAGGGATAACAATGGACCCTAAAAATATTGAGGCCATTAAAGGGTTGAAAACACCTAAGAATGTGAAAAAATTCATATCCTTCATGGGCCTAGATGGATACTATAAAAGATTCATTGTATGGTTTTCAAGAATTGCACACCCAATCACTTCCTTTCAAAGGAAAGGGGTGAAGTTTCAATGGACAATAGAGTGTGAAAAGATATTCCAACAATTGAAGAAGTTGTTAACCAGTGCTCCAATTCCGAGGATTGCTGATCCAAATGAACATTTTGTGGTTTGCAGAGATGCTTGCGAGGAAGGACTTGGTGGAGTCCTTAGTCATAATGGGTTTGTGATATGTTTCGAGTCCATAAAACTGAAAGAACATGAAAGAATTTATGCCACTCATGATTTGGAGTTGGAATCCATAGTGCACAATTTGAAGAAGTGGAGGAACTACCTCATGAGAAAGAGGTTTGAGTTGAGGAAAGATAATAACGGTCTGAAATACTTGTTTGGTCAACCAACTTTGAATGCTAGTCAGAGCAGATGGTTGGAATTCCTCTGTGAGTATGACTTTGATATTAAGCACATCAAAGGAAAGGAGAAAAAATTGGCCGATGCACTCAACAGGAGAGTGCATGAACTACATGATACATCCATTAGCATGTATCAGACTGATATTCAAGGAAAAATTTATGAGGCTGCAAAAGTAGATTTGCAGTACATGGAATTGGTAATGAAATTGTAGCAATGAAAAATGCAATAGAAAGTTGAAGACTATGAATTGGGAATTGATGGAATTATTTTGTACAAGAACAAAGTTTATATAGCCAATTCTCCTGAATTGAGGGGTACAATTTTAAAAGAGATGCATAATGTACCTTATGCGATACACCTAGGATATCGGAAAAAAGTTTCAACAATCAAGAGCCACTATTATTGGCCAGGCATGAAAAAGGAGATTGTTGAATACATTGCAAAATGTTTAGAGTGTCAGAAGGTTAAAGCTGAGAATAGACACACAACTAGGTTGCTACAACCATTTCCCATTCCTAAGTGGAAGTGGGAAGTGGTAACAATGGATTTTTTCACCTAATTTCCCAGAACAAGCAAGCAACATGATGTTATCACGGTGGTGGTGGAAAAGCTTACTAAAGATGCCCATTTCATTCTTATGAAGGCTCACAAGGAAACCAATATTGTTGATATATATATGAGGGAAGTAGCATGCTTGCATGGAATACCCAAAAAATTTGTGTCTGACAAAGACCCAAAGTTTACCTCAAAGTTCTAGAAGGGGTTATTCAAAGGGTTCACAACAAATCTGAACTTCAACACAAATTATCATCCCAAGTCTGATGGGAAAACAAAGAGAGTGAACCAAGTGATAAAGGATATGCTAAGGATGTATGTGATGGGAAAACCATCTAAATGGGAAGATTATCTACACTTGGTAGAATTTTCCTACAACAATGGGTATTAGGAATCACTGAAGATGAGCCCATTTGAGGAACTTTATGGAAAAAAGTGAAACACACCAGTAAGCTCGGACAACCCAACTGACAGAGCAGTAGTTGGGCCATAGTTTCTCAGAGAAATGGAAGAGAAAATGCTAAAGATTAAGCAGAATTTAAAGGCTTCCCAAGACAGGTAGAAAAACTATGATGACAAGAATAGAACACACAGGGAATTTAAAGTGGGTGATCATGTTTTCTTGAAAGTGAAGGCCAAAAGAAGTTCCCTAAAGGTGGGAAATTTTTCCAGGTTGGCAACCAGATATTGTGGGCCATTTGAAATCCTAGAGAGGATTGGACCAATAGCTTATATGCTTGAATTTCCTGCATCTATGTCTATACATAATTTATTCCATGTGTCATTGCTTAAGAAATATATACCTGAGGCTAATCATGTTATTTATTGGAATGTGATTCAGGTGGAGAAAGAAAGTGATTTTCAGGTGCATCCTGTATGCATTCTGGATCGAAAAAGAAAACAACTTTGAAATCAATCCATAGGGCTTGTAAAGGTCTCGTGGACCTGGTACCGTCCCAAGGATGCAACATGGGAGCATGGAGATGCTATGTGGGCATAATACCCTCATCATTTTGAATATTTTGAAAATCTTACTGATGTTATGTAAATGAGTTGCACTGAGGACAATGAAAAAATAAGGGGAGGGGATTGTAATACCCCAAAGCCGAGCCCTGCTAAATTATAGTGATGTATAATGAATTTTATAAGCTGGTGAGACAAGTATTTATAATCTAGTAGGCGTATGTATTTATTAGGCCAGAGAGCTTAGATGCTAAGGCCAGTGAGCCTGATTTTGTATATGTAATTATGCAGATCATTAATAAAATACATCGCTGTGTGTAGACTGACCACAAAGAAAGAGTTAAGGGGGAATAAGCTCCACTAGGAAGGGAAAGGGAAGGGGGCTAATAGGCGAGGAAATAGGGGATAAGATTGAGGGCTTAACCCAAGGGAATATTATAATGTATTTCTTGAAAATACTAAAGTTGGGAAATAAACCCTATTATCCTAAGTTCCTTTGGGTAGAGGAACAAACTCCAAGTGGAGAGGAACGAGTTCCTGAAGAGCCAAGTTTCACCCAGGACACATATAGATTTATGAGGGAATTTCCACTGTTGGGGGGGTTTCCTCTCACCATTCTGGATCCCTCACAATTCTTAGCATTCTGACCAGTCTGGCCATATTTCTTCACGAGTTCATTCTCATGATTCTTTCCATCCCTTTTCCAGTTCATGCACTCACTGAGAAGGAACACAGTTATATCCATTTCTTCCATTGTTGAACCTATGTCATCGTGAACCTCTATAATTTGTTGATTCATCCCTTTCCTTACCCATGTTTTCTACTGTGGTTTGAAGAGGTAGGTATTTAGGCTCGTGGTTGAATAAATTGGTTGTCAGGCCTGTGAGAAACTCTCTCCAGGTGAGAGATATTGTTAGGGAAGTGATTTCTCCTGGAGAGAGTCCAACAACAGCTATAGAGCTTTGGGAATTTCTGATCTGACCTGTTGTTGAAGCCCTGAAAGGGAAGTGGAGCAGCCAATGGAATATGGAATAGTGAAGGTGCATATTCCCAGGGTGGGATAGGCATGTGGGGAATGAGAGTCTGTGAGAAGTGGGCATAAGTAGGCTCCTTGGAGAGAATCTTTCCTATTGCATTGTGCATCTTCCCGTAGCCTCAACCTAGCCTAGGATTCATTTTCCCTATGTGGATTTTAGTCCCATATCGGGGGTGATCCACTGTTGATAGATTGTAGTAGTGTGGTATAAGGAAGGGAAGTTCGTGGAAGTTCTTCACGCAGTCGGTGGTATTCTCATAAAAAGATAAGTACCAAATCTATGTGAATTTTACATGTTATGTTGTATGTTTTGTATCTTTTACAAGTGTTATAATGTTATCAAAATTTCTTGTGTTTATTGCATGTATGTATTACTTTCGATTCCACATGAATATGTGTATGAACATAATGTTCATGTTTGTTTAAAATTGCGTTAGATATATATATGTATATTAGAGCATGATAGTTTCAAGTGGAATGACCAACCTGGGTGGATGGGTGTGTTACAACCAATTTTTAGAACAATTTGGTTTTGATTTAGTGGTGTGTCCTCAGAAAGGGCAACTAGGGGACGTTACAATGATGCATGCATGAATTCCTAAGGAAAACTAACCACTTGATTGCTTTTCTTAATTATGGAATTTCCTGCCGTATATATAAGTGTATTCCACACATTCATTGTATCATATAAACCATATTCATCATATTGATCATCATATGTATAAATCACAATGATCATGATTGATTATCTCATTGGATTATGTGGATATATTTTCTCATTCTTCCATATTGAATCTCTCATCCTTTCTTGATAAGTTTTGTTTGTAGTTTCTTTAGCTAGGTATCCTGTGCAGGTTTTGATGAAACATTGACACCTATCCCCACATCTAAAGGAATATCAACAAGAGGTATAAAGTTTTCTTTATTCTTTTGATGCATTTAAAATTAATTTTATACCTCATGATCAAAATGTAGATGCAGATATATTGGCCAATGTGACATCTAGGTTCATTCCCCCTAATGATGGTTTTTCAATTGAAATGATTTTTAGGCCCTCCATACCTGACAACATCACAAACTGGAGAGTATTCAATGATGACACTCAAATTATCATTTTTCTCACCAGTTTAGACACTTTTTAAAATGTAGTGATTGATGTTGAAGTACATCAACAAGAACTACAAACGTATCAGCATGAAGCAATCAAAGTGAAGACAAACTGTGTACCAAAGAATGTTTTGACTCTTGAGAAGTTATTTTATTTGCAAACTAAGTTCAAGAGGCTTTCCAAACCGAAAACAAATAGCTCGAACATGGTGCATTTTTTGGTCAATCTTGGAACATATGAACAACCCAAATATGTAAATATGGGAAATTGCTATTCAAAGACAGAAAAATACACATTTACGGAATTGATTAAGAAGTATCGAGATGTTTTTTCTTGGACTTATGACGATTTGAAAACATATGATACCTGAATAATACACCATGTGATCCCTATTAAAGAGGGTATCAATCCTTTGCAGCAGAAGCTCAGAAAAATATATCCAAATCTTGAGCCTCTTATACAAAAAGATTTGAAGAAATTGTTAGATGTCCAAATCATCTTCAAAGTTCGAAATTCAACTTGGGTATCTAACATGGTTCCCATAAGAAAGAATTTGGGAGAAGTTAGAAGTTTCATAGATTTCCAAAATATAAATCGTGCTTCCAACAAAGACAACTACTCCATCCCCCCAATGGAGAAAATCCTGCAACTTGTTTCTAGATCTGAGTTTTTTCTCTATTAGATGGGGTTTTAGGGTAAAATCATTTTCTCATAGCAGAACTCGGTTGATTAAAGACCATGTTTCAGACAAAGTGGGGGATGTATTCCTATATAATAATGCCCTTTGGTTTGATGAATGCAAGAGATAATTTTAAAAGGGAAATGAATATCTCATTTAAAGGATTAATCAGTCAAAGTGTGGTGGTCTACCTTGATAATGTTATTGTTTACTCAAAGAAGAGGGAAGACTATCCCAAGCATCTGAAGCAGATATTTGGAAGATGTAGAAAACATTGGATTTATTTGAATCCCAATAAAACTGTGTTTGTTGTTTCAGAAGGCATTCTACTAGGACATGTGATCTCCAAGGATGGGATTTTGATGGACTCGAAAGGGACAAAATCCATTCTATAAATTCCTCCACCTCATAGGAAGAAATCAATGCAGTCATTCTTTGGTAGAATCAATTTTGTTAGAAGTTTCATTCTAGATTTTGTTGATATTGTTAAGCCATTTCAAAGGATGATCAAGAAAGATATTCAATTTAAATGGACACCAGTGGAGAAGGAAGCATTCAATAATATCAAAGATGCCATAGTTGTTGCTCCATCTCTGCAAAGTCCAATTTTAATAAGGATTTATTACTATATACATTTACATTTGATCGCTCTGTCACATTAGTGCCCACACAAAAATATGAGAAAGGAGACGAATATTCTATTTCATTCATGAGCATCAGATTACAAGGTGTTAAGCTAAATTAATCCCCGGTGGATAAGAAAGATTTTGTTGTCCATAAAACTATTAAACAATTTATACCTTATATTCTAAAAAATCATACAAAAGTCATCATCCCTCACCTAGAGGTCAGGTCTCTTTTTGTTCAAAGAGAGTTGGGAGAGAGACGAGGAAATTGGACGATGACCTTACAAGAATATGACCTAGAGTTCAAACCATTCAACATCATGAAGGGTCAAGGCCTATGCAAACTAGTGACTTAATATACACGTGACAAAAATCAATAAGAAAATGGATGGCAAGATGAATCAATGATGTATGCACAACAGGTCCCATATATCCCAACCATTGATAAATCATATTATAATGATCTCAAATATTACCTGCAGCATGGAACACCCCCAGATCACCTTAAATATAAGAAGAAGAGATCACTGCGATTAATATCCTTGCAATATTAATTGTTACATGGCATATTGTTTAGAAAGAAATATGATGGAGTTTTACTTTGGTGCCTTGAAAATAAAGATGCTGATAAGGTTCTAAAAGAAATGTTTGATGGATCAACTGGTGGACATTTTTTAGGAGACACAACTGCTCACAAAGTATTGATAGTTGGATACTATTGGACCACTCTTTTTAACGATGCCCATGCACACTAAATAAGTTGTGAAGCATGCTAGAAAGTTGCAGGAAGAGAATGAAAAGATTCTATTCCACTCCAACCTATTGCTATTGAAGAACCCTTTGAACAGTGGGGGATGGACATCATTGGTGAGATTAACCCCCATTCCTCCAAACAACATAGTTACGTTCTAACTTCTATTGATTATTTTACACGTTGGATTGAAGCAGTACCACTGGTAAAAGTAAATGAAGAGTTAGTGATTAATTTTCTTAAACAAAACATGATCACAAGGTTTGGAGTTCCTAACTCTCTAGTGTTTTATAATGAAACTTATTTTTCATATTTAAAACTATTTGAGTTTTCATTAGAGAAAGGGATTATTTTAAAATACTTGGCCAACTATTATCCTCAGGGTAATGGCTTGGAGGAATCCATAAACAAAAACATAATCCACATCCTCAAACAAACCATGGTCGATCACCAGAGAAATTAGCACAATGCTTTATCAAATTCCCTCTAGGTTGATCACATCACTCCTAAGTCCGCCATAGGTAATTCTCCATATTTCCTTGTTTATGGGAAAGAAGTCATCTTACCCTTGAATATCTACCTTCCTTCCCTACAACTCACCCAATAGTCCCGAGGAAGGGAGTGCCCTGTCATCCAATGCATATCAATACCTTGTTCAGCTTAGAATAAAGTCGTACTAAATCCAAAAGAAAGTTTGAAACTCACCAAAAGATAGTAAAACACTAGTTTGATAAGAAATCTATTGGTGAGAAAGAATTCCAAGTTGGGGATCTAGTCCTAAAATGGGACAAGCCATACAAAGATTAAGGGAAACATTCGAAGTTCCAAAAAATCTAGCTAGGTCCTTATGTTATCAAAGAAAACATTGCCGAAGGTACCTTTTAGTTACAAAACCTTCAGGGGGAATCTGACACTCTCCCCGTAAATGGAAAAATTCTCAAGAACTACATCAGCTAGCCTTTGAGGCCATTGTTCCTTTGTACATAAATAAATATTTGACTTTTATATTTCTTTATCCCATTTAATTTTTATTTTTTTTCTTCTTATTTCTTAGTATGCCTTGTTGTTTAGATTTTTAGATTCTTGTTCATCTTGAAAACTGCTACCTTGATTTGTTTTAAGTTCCCAGTATATTAGTCCTGGACATACGTTTAAATTGTAGCACATATGGTGTCAATAACCTGATAGTTATGTGACATGGTGTTCATCCACATAGCTCCCCAATCATGTAAGAATTTTTATGCACCATATTAAGTCATATAGGGTGGAGGAACATAGCTCATCAATATGAAAGAAAAGTACAATGAAACATAGAACCATGGACCTCTACTTAAGAACAAATTGTTACAGTGTGTCAACTGAAATAAAATGATTTGGAAGAGATGCATGCAACATTCCAGAAATCGTTACTAAGGAAGTTCGCTCATCTATAATCACGTTAAAAAATCTATCTATCATAAGTGTCATCCCTAGTGCCTTTAAAGGATATTGGAATCTCCCCATCTACCTCTCTCTAAACAAAAGAGAATCAAATTTTATATAAGGTAAAGGCTCGGGGAAAGGAGTTTTAGATCACATTGGACATGCAAGTATTTCCGCCAGGGCTATGAATGCTCGCTGGCAGCAGAGTAAGGATTGTGACACTAGGGTGACTCCATCGGGGTTATGGACACTTGATGGAAGCATAGAAACACAAGAGAAATGCACTAAAAATTGCATTCTCAACATTCCCAAGAATTATTTTTCACCATACTCCCTACTCATTTTCTTATAGTCATTTATCATATGAATAGGAAGTAATTTAAAGGTAATCTAGTCTAAGGAAAGGTATTTCCCTATTCTTTGTATCATCTAAGCTCTCATAACTTGAGTTATGGGACCTATTTTTTCTCTCTTGATATTGTACGTGATAAGTGAACCCTTCTCCAAAATATGTGTGGATATCATCTTACATAGATTCAAGGCTTCACCCAATGTGTCACCATTTGTTGTGCCATGCACCACAATCCTCCATTTTCCATAATTCAATCACAATTCCCCTTAAAGAAAATGGAGCCCCTTCTTTTTTATATGTTTATGAAATATTCTTACATTAGTCTCTCTCTTTATCTCAATCCTATTTTGGAAGTCTTACTTACTTTAAGAAAACACTGGAAAAAGGAAATACTTGAAGAAATCAATTTTTAAGCAAGTCTAGGGAAATCAACAAAGTTTGCTTTAACTCCTCTTATGTGCATTGGAGTATTTCCCTCTAACTCCTCTATTGTACATCCGAGGATTTCCCTTTAACTCCTCCAATGCACATCAGAGGATTTGCCCTCACTCTCTTCAATAAACCTTTCTTATCACACAATTTGTTCTCAACTATTTCGATGGAATCATAGGAGTTGACTTCAACTCCTCCCATCTATATCGGCGGAGTTTCCTCCAATTTCACCAATGTGTTTGGAAGAATCTAAGGTAGGTTCTCCGATGAACATTGGAGGACTTAAGCCCAATTCCTCTGATAATAAATGCCAAGCCAACAACCGCATTTAATGCCATTTTTTTTTATTCCTATATATTCATTGGCTAATCCGTCTTTCTCACCATTTCACCAAGAATCAAAATTTCTCTCTCGATACGAAGAACTTGTCAAGTATTCTATTTCAAATCCATAGCTTAATACATCCTTCCACGTGGTAGTGCATTGACAGGTAAGCTTCAATTCATTTTCCCTTGCTAGGGTTAGGTTTCTTTTATCTTTTTTTTTTTTTTTTGCTATCTTTCTTTCTACACTACCCTCTTGTTTTCATCTCTACGCTCTTCCCCCTCTTTGACTGATGCCACTATTATGATATTAAGAACCATGCCTTCACACAGCTAGTATTTTTGCATCCCCTCTAAGCCTAGCCACTATCGAGACCGCTCTAGAAATCCTCAGGGTTAACCCAAACTGTTTCTCCAAAACTAATTTTGACAAAACCCTGAAAGCATGTTAGTACCTTGATTTGAGTTCCCCCCCCTTTTTCTCAAGTAGGAAAAACTCCATGATGAGATCATATGTTAAAATCCTAAATTCGGACCACCGACTTCGCTATTTCCCTAAGTTCCATTGGTCCACTTCATGGTAACTCCTCTAATCATATCAAATGATTTCATGCTAACTCCTTTGATATGATCAAAGGAGTTCCTAACAACCTTTATGATTCACAATGTATGCTTCAAAAATTTTAAGTTCAACTTCCTCTATGCGTTCCTAGGACTTAACATTAACTCTTCTGATATGCATCGAGAATTTTTCATCAAATCTGTTGATATCACATCAGAATATTTGACACTAACGTGTTCGATACACATCAGACAACGTTTTATCAACTCCTCCGATTTGGATTAGAGGAGTTAATTTCTAAACCTCTGATTTTTCCTTATGAGAATAAATTTACCCTTTCTTCCTCAAAATTTCACCAAGTTTCTCAAACATTCCTTCCATCATTTTATCATCCTCAAATGATGATTCTCTACCTAATGAGAGCCCCAATGGATTTTTCGGTAGTTCAAAATTTTGAGGTTGCAATCAACTTAGTATAATTTGTGATTTTAATTTATGCACTAAGCCTATCTTTTTCTTGCAGGTCAAAATATATCTCCATGAAAGAAAAGAACAAGTAAGGTACTTGGGACTGAGGCCTCCAGTAGTGGCTGAAAAAGTGAAGGCGAGACAAAAGTAATCAGAGCCACATACAATGACACATTGGGAGTCCTAGAAAAGGGCGGGGAAATGCTAAAGTGGGGAGAGCTATACCACACGTTCAAGAATTCTCCATTGAAGTTGAAGAAGTATATGAAATCAAAGTGTTCAAAAAAATTAGGAAGTCTAGCATATTTAGAGTAGCAACACACCCGGAAGTATTCCCATGTGCAGATGTCATCACTTCGATCTTGAAAATATAGATGTGAAGGACAGATTCATCTGCAATGCAAAAAATGATCCTATAGATTATTTCAGGAATGGATACTTAGCGAAATGTTATCACATAAAAAAGGGAATAAATAAGTTGGATAGAAATATCCTTAGTGAGTTTGAATACACTCCCAATGATTTGTTTCCCAAATGGTATAGGGTCGACAAACAATTGAAATACAGACCCAAAGGGGGATAACCCACAAGTTCCCTGAGAAGGACTTATCAGTACCTGGTAGCCATGTTCTCTCGGTTGTATGGGGAGTGGTATGCATCCTAGTTTTCCCTATAGTATATGACCATGATATACTACTGCGTGGATGGAGGGGTGTCATTCAATGGCTATGATATCCTATCTGAAAATATAACGATGGTTATCTCTATGGTCAAAGGATCCCATCCTGGAACATTTCCAATCTTTCACATGTCCTCATACCTATTGGACATTATATGCATAGCTCATCAATACCCTAGGATGGGGTGGAAATGGAAACCATTTGACCCGACCATCCATGTGTACTAAAACATGCTCTAGAAGCACAAGTGCCTCATAGAATACCAGAAGATATGTGATCATTTTATGGCCCCCTTATACGAATTCATATTTTACACCACTCCTCCTTGCATGATAGACAAGGATATAGCAATCATAGGGAGAATTGGAGACCGATATATCATGGAACATGACACATAAATAAGAGTGTATGGTGCAATGCAACCTCCCCATTTTCTCCCTCAGTTTATGCATGATAAGCTTATTCTATAGGAGGTTGCATACTTGACCATCGTACATGGGGTTGGGGGGATGTTATATCAATTGAAAAAAGATATATGGCCACCACTACCATTGTACGTTGAAAACTACTTCTTTGAAAAAACTAAGAAATCTCAAGAAGAAGTAAACACCCTGTTATCTTATAACTTTGGAGAAGAATGGTTAAGAATACACGATCCAAAGAATATTGTGAGGGACCACTTCAACAAGATTGGTCTACCCTAGGAATATACAACCAATATCTAGGAAGAGTAAGAAGTGCATCAAAATCCACGGATCTATGACTAAGTCATATTAAATAGGTGTGGCCAACCAAAGGGGAGAATTGAAGATGAAGAAAAGTCTAGAGAAGAAGCTAGAAAGAAAGTAGAGGAAGAGGAAGTTGAACAATCACCCTACACTTCCACCTCAATACACTCAGGGTTAGTAGAGGAGGAAGAAGAATCACCAACTAACAATAAGAGAAGGGATAAAGAGAAATTCCATAAAAGGAAGAATGACACAACAAAGAAAAAGTGAAAGATTGAGGCAGATAGGGCCAAAGACAAAGCCGAGGAAAAATAAAAATATGTAGTAGAACAAGAGATCAAACAAAAATAAGAAGCATCGAAAGAAGTAGTAGATAAGGAAGAAAAAAAACAAGCGAAAAAGACAAGCGAAAAAATAGTTGAAGCAAAAAGACAACAGAAGGATGTAGAGGAAAGAGGGGGTGAGACCCACTCAATGGAGCTAGATATCTAGGAAATGTCAACTATAGGCATGGGCACAAATACATCAGGCAGTGGTTTAAGACCAAGACTTTGGGAACTATTCCAACCAAGTGAAGTACTCGACTTGAGAAGCTTCACTTACGATAGCAAGATTGGAAAAATCATACAAGAACAACTAAATAAAGTGCCAACAACAGAAGGAATGCCTATTTCAATTGTTATACATGTCCTAGTAACTGGATATGTAAGAGATAATATAAAAAATTTAGAGACTATTCCAATAGAATGCAAAGAAAGAAGCAAGGATCAAAGAGCTGAAGGAAATACTCTAGCAAGTAAGAATTGATGAAAGCAGTCTGCAAAGTTTAAAATCTAGTGTTGAGAAGGTCATGAAAGAACTAGAAGATGATATCATAGACATGTATGCTCATATGCACCTATTCCAACAAACAATTGCTACTGTCATAGAGAAATAATCAATTTATCAGTATATTGATGCAGTATGACACGATTTGTGAAGGCATCGCCAACATTGATATATGGATCACAGGAAATCTTCAATGCACTGGTTGAACTCTACCGATGTTCAACATCATATAGAAAGGAATACTTGTATTCATTGTACCACTGTCAAAATGTGGGGAAAAGGGAAAATAATGATTTTACCAAATCAATGGCGATATGCTAAAAGATACACAAATCCACACAAGGATTGATCAAGAGCAGCCAACCATATAGGATAGACGAGCTTGGGAAAAATCTAGTTACTGAAGAGATAGTAGAAAAGGTGCATGACAACATGAATAGAAGAAAATAAGTAGTCGAAGTAGCCACTACAATCTCCACAGACCTCATAGAGAAACACTTATTGCAACCCGTAATATTGCACACCATGATACAAGAATTCATGGCGACATTGTTAAAAGACATGGGCACCCTTGAAGACATCATGGCCATGAATCACGCAGCTCTGGAATAGTTAACTTACATAAGGATCAGATCCTTATATGATCAACTAGAAGTATGGACAACATATATCAGAGAGAGAAATCCTTGAATAAAGACATAGTAGTGGTTAGAGAATGTGCACACTTGTTTATGATTTTGTCTTTTTCCCAACCTATCTCAATTTTTTCCTTATTGTACACTTGTCACTAAGAAATAAGAATTTGAACCATTGTTTGAACGATCTCTTCAAGAGGAAGGAAAAGAGTCACTAAGAGGTTAGTGATAATTGTATAAGTAAGAGTAGAGGCTCATGTGCAAAGGATTTTGGATTTTCAAGAAACATATAGACCCAATAACTATTTCAAGAACATACACCTTGTTAATGAATATTGAGAAGACATCAAGGTCATTTTTCTAAAGAAGGAATGCTCGTGTGTAGATACATCTATGCTGTGAATTATTTCAAGTGAAGATGAACATTGTTCACATGGACTGTAAGAATGCTTTTTTTTCTTATAGATTAACTCTTATTCATTCTATGTTGTTCTGCGGTTTTAAGTGTTTCTTCGAATATCTTTAAGTCTTGATATTGTTGAGTTGTTAACACATGCATTGATATAATTTAGACGGTTCTAGTTATATATATTTGCATGCACTTGTTTTTAGTTATGCTCTTCTATTTCATATATCTGTGTGGAAGTTTATGCAGAATTTGGTTTCATTTACAACTCATCGGTTACTTTTGCATGCTCCTAGCAAGGATAGATCAGAGTATATTAGCAATAGGTTAGTTTTTTTTCAATACATAGTATTCATATAAATATTTTAATTACATATTCACTCATAATCCATCCTCATCAGGATATCAAACTGTAACGGGCCAAAACCCCCAAAAATAGTAACAATGGAAACTGGGTCAAATTTCAAATGTGACCCCTAATCCAAATGGTGCATAGTCTAGTTGGGACTGTGTAACGAGGAGTATCCCTTGCTGTCGTCGGGTGAATTTAGACCCCTCAAAAGTAATGTAAGTCATAAGGAAGATAGTAACTCATGCCACTGATCTATTGAGAGAAGAGAAAAATGGTTCAAGAATAATCATGTGGAGCGTAGCACCTACAATTGATTCTTGAAGCCAACATACCAAAATGTGAATTGGGACAAAGGGGTACCTTAGGCCTGGATTTAAGATGAATGGGTGAACCCTTTGGTAATTTTGCAAAAATACTTGACATGTGAAGGACGATATGCTCTCACCTTTCAGTACCATATTAGGATTTTGCTGCATTTCGAGTTTGATGAACAATTGAATTTCCCCTATTACTTATGTAAGTGTGTGAGTAAAATTTCAAGCCAAGTAAAATGAAATAGCACAAAATTCTCATAAAAGTTTATATCATCATAGTCTAGTGAAAATGATGATTGTAGAAGAGCTCGCTAACCGAAACGATTCTTGGGACAATTTCATAAATCAGAACATGCTTAAATTGCAAAATAATGAAGTGGTGGTAGAGGATGATGTATAACAAGGTGTCGACATTATTAAAAATGGTCTTGATGAAGACCTTGACTCCTATGGATCCGAGGGATTCATATGTCATATGATAAGGTTACGAAAGAAAAATGTTGTGAAATATATCCCAACAATTAAGAATGAAATCATGTCACCTCAAGTTCACAGATTCATTGAGAATATGGAAAAACAAAGGAAGTTACAAAGATTCGAGGTAATAACCCTTGTTCCTCCACAACATACATCAAATCAATCCCCAATTGTTGTAGATAATAAATATGGATATGCCCAAACAATTTGAGATATGCTCATGATTGTAAATAAATAGAGGGTCAAAGCCCCAAATCCTCCAGTTATCACCTCCTAAATCACAACCCAAATTTATTGATAGAAGACATATTGAACGGTTCAATCCTGATGCAACTCAAATTGCTTCTCAACATGAATATTTAACATAGGTAGCATCCTCAAACTCTTATATTCATCCACCAGTGGTTACATTGAAGAAAAGGAAACAAGAAATTAAGAAATTGAAGCAAGAGGTATAGGAATTCACTATTTTGAATAAATGTGTACAAGGGGAGAATGATAATTAAAAACAAAGAGCTAGAAGCTTCAGGAAGAAAATAGGAAAATGAAGTTAGAGAATAAGAAGTTTTATAAGAGTATTATTAACTCCAATCCACCATCACAAAGAATGAGATAAAGGATAACCAGGACAAAAGGAGGTCTCAATATTTTGATTAATGTTGTTGGGATCTCCTAGATTTGGTGGGGTGACTTTAGTTTTGTTCCAATTTTGTTAAGTTTTATGGACTCTCTTGCACGAGGACACGCAAGCACACAAGTTTGGGGGAGATGTTGGCCTCCCATTTTTCCATAATCAAATACCTTTTTTCCCACTACCATCCTTCTTTATAACTGAACCTAGCCCTATTATTATAGATTTCCATGCTTTTAAGCTCAAAACCCTTTCAAAAATCACTTAGAGGTAATTGTTTCTCATTTTATTACATTTCCTAAGTTGTTAGCATATTAAAATTATTTTTTAAGCTAACCTTGCTAATGATTAATTATTCAATTAAGTTCTTGTACCCCTAGTGCAGTTCTGGTGCTTGAGTTCGTTGATTGGCATATGTGCACAAACCCAAATGGAAAATGGCCATATGGGTTTTTAATACCTATATGATAGCATGGTGCATTTCCCTTGGTTCACGCTCAGGATACTTCAAGCGAGCATGAGGTGTTAGTGAAACTGGTGGTCAATTCCTTCTAACGCACAGACCATTAAGCAAGATCTTAAAAATAATTCTATTCGTATGCATTTCATGTCATACAAATAGAATATGAGATCACACCATAATTTGTTTATTTCCCACATTTTCTAAGATTTTGTGGATGGTTATATAGAATCAAAGACAATTTGATTTGATTGTTATTTTAACTTTTTTTATTCTCTAGCATATGAGATCAAAGGGATCATTCTCATCTCTGCACTTAGGGATATTTCTATATATTGATAATATGTAATGTAATGCGAACAGGAGAAGACATGAATGTATTAAATTGAAGTTGTGGAATAATCCATGCAATTTGATGTTGCTTGTTACCATAGAACGATGTGTATGAACTGATGCATGCATTGTAGATTAAGTACTCCATTCTTTAATACAAACTCCAGTTCTAATTAATGGTGTTCCTCTAATTTTATTTTTGTAAGTATATTGCTCACTACAAGTTGGCAAGGGCCCACCAACCTGGGATGCATAGCTATCTTGTATTTTATAAGCTTAGTTTGTCATATTAGTTCAATTCTGCATTATAGAGACTTACTTATGCTCTGTAGTGTGATGTGTTAGAATTTCCACCTAGTTAGAATTACTTTATTAGAAGTAAACCTGCAACTTGCCTTTTATGTAGGAATACCAACATTCACTTTAATTCTCATTTATGCTTGATTGCAATTTTAAGTCAGTTTGATATTTCATTCACTATGTTTCTTTTAAGCTAATGCAATTTCAAGGATTTTGGTTTGTTACAGTTATTGGAACTCTTTAAGAACTTAACTCATCACTGTTATAAGTACATGAACACTCAAAGTGCAAGAGAGTACTTCAATCCTTTGTAAAGAGAACCTCTTAATATAATAATAAATGGTGTTGTTATGATCTTTACTACTTTGCTCTAAGTGAATGAATATGTTGAGATGAATGGCAAGAATATATTTGAGTCGTAATTGCACAAAGCTAAGTAATCTGGATCCAAAGCGAAGCATTACCAACAAATACCTTTAATACTTAAAATATGAATTTTCATCTTTAGTTTGTGTGCTTGATTTAGTTTACAGATTTCATTACTTACCTTTTTGAGCTAATAATTTTAGGATTAATTCAATGACATTTTGCAATAGTTAAACTCATGTTTTGTTGACTGATTTGAATAATAGATTGAATGGTATTTCACTTCTACATTTTCATGTTCTTAAGTTAAGCTACAATAATTAGAATTCATTAAGTTTGAAAAGTTAATCATCTCTTGAAGTGCATGAACACTTAATTCTCAAGTGAAATATTGCAACACATGCCATCACTGAAACCCCAAACTAATGAACTAATCACTATGCATAGGTTTGATTTATGATTTTAAGTGTTTTGATTTCCTCACACATTGAAATCTTAAATATTCATCAATTAAACATGATATCATTAAAAACATACCTATGCATAGACCACACATTTTGATAGAGTATGCAGTGCACTTGTTCATCTTGATATAAATATCTGGATGCAAGATTAAGGTGTCTAAGATTTACTTTTTGTTTCCTTAGATTGTTTTGTGATTTAATAAACTTTTTCTTTTTTGATTGATATTTTGAGTAGATATGATTCACCCTTTATCCTACACATATTGTGTTTACAACTTACAAGTCTACATCCTGGGTTGACAATAGGGTTTATTAAACATTGAATAGATAACCCGACATATACAATAAAACCATATAAAAATCTAATGTAATTAAATATTTTGTTTGAGAGTTCATCAAGTAAGTCTTGTAAAGGATTGGAGAGGAAACACTTGGAGAAATAATGTGTGTCCCTATGTTTTTCAGCATGGTATTAAATATGCCAATCCTATTAAAGAAAATAAAAGAAAAATATGAGTGGTGTGTGTCACAATGGAATGCCCACATATGATAGAAAAATGACTATTTGTTTCACAATGTAATGCATGTGGTTGTTATCAATTTGTTGTGTCCTTCAATTTGTACGAAACATATATATACTCAAGGAAGATGCAATGTTTGGGTTGATGTTTTGTCCATGTGTTGGTGTGTATTAGTTTTTTTATGTCTAAGATATCAGTAAGTTAAAGAGGATAGGTAAAATATCTTAGTGTGTTGTTGTGGAAAATAAGATGTTGTTAAATGGGAAGAACACATTTTTATGGTTCAAAAATATTTTCTTAGTGTGTTGTGTTGCGTACTCCAATTAAATTGTTGTTTCATTGGGTGTTGGATTGTGGATCCTTAAATAAGGAATTTGTAGACTATTTTTTTGTTAATATTTTATTCTCAAACATGGAAAATGACAAGATCAATGATTTTGAAAAGTTGTAAGGTATTGCCAACTATACTTTATAGAAGTATTTCATGGAGTTGATCTTGGAAAAGAGAGAAATTTATTCTCAAGTTGATGGGTCTAACCCAAAACCCATATATCTTGGTAAAGAAACTAAATTGGAGAAGAAGGATGATAAGACCCAAATGGCCATATCCATTAACTTGATATCTTCATCAATCATTCATTCAAAGAGTTGTAATACCACAAAGGAATTTTGGACATAATGAAGTGTTTGTTTGATTCCTCTAACATATTAATGTGGATGGTTCTTAGAATAAAATTGAATTATTATAGGATGCAAGATGGATATATTTTTTTCTAATATATTGATTGATTCAAAGAGATACAAGATCAATTTCATGATTTTTGGAGATAAAATCACATATGTGCAACTTGTTCACATAAAAGGGTTCTTTAGAAACTATGATGTGTTTCACCAATATTGATATCACAACAAAAGTGTATTCCTTTGAACATTTGCATGAGATATTCCTATCCAAAGATATGCCAAAGAAGGTTATGAACCAAAGGAATATTGGTGGCATTCCATTGTTGTTGAATACCTAGAGAGTATATTAGAAGAAGTAGATAAATAATGATGGTAAAAACTATCATCAAGTGAGTGGTGTAGGATGATTGTCCAGAGGAAGATTTGATAATTCTAGATTGTCTTGTTTTTATTGTCATGAGCATGGTCAAAGATTGTAATAAGAAGAAGTCTTAAAATACAAGGTTAACAATGTGGTGGAGGTCAATTCAACTAATGTAATGTTTCCCAAGGTATGAAGTTGATGGATTGTCTTAGCAAGTAGAGAAATTTTCATTGTTTCCTACTCTTTGTACTCATGCATCTCTTAGAGATGTTTGATATATTGACATTGATGTAAGTAGAAACATCCCCTAATTTTCAAGAAAATTAGAAAGATAAGTTATTCAGACTCATTGAGATGACCAAAGTCGTGATGTGAAAGGAATAGGGACCATTTGTAATAGCCCCCAAGACCTAGTTGTATGTTATCTGAGAGAATCATATTAAAGTTACACATATTTAGTAATTGAAAATCACAACATTATTTTCTATTTACAACCAACAATAAAGTATCATAAACCAACAATACCATGTAATAATTTCAAAATAAAATCTAAATCATTTCCTTTTTATTTTTCCAACAATATACACACCAAATAGAGGAATCAATGGTACCAACCTAGAACTTGCACTTATTTGATCAAAGTTGAGGAGCCCATGTGATCCTTGCGATGATTTCCACATGGAATCCGCAATATTCATATTATGGAACAAGAATGGGTATGTACCATAAACCTCCCCACCTAGATACAGAACAATTGATGTGTACCCCCCATCTGGGTTAAAGAGAGCCAAAACACTATATCGCCAACAAATCTCAATACCCCAAGTCAAGGTTAGAAAGCACAATAGTTCCCACTCAAATTAATCCCAATTCCATTTGATTAGGGATCAAAGTTTTATCTCTCCCTCCATGTTAGGAATATAAAACTCCAAGTAGGGAATATTCCAAATCAAGAATATGTCCAATTATAATCCCACTCACAAGGTTTAATTTACCACAATGAAATTATAATTGTTTTAAATCAAATTCCAAACCAACAACATAACCTCATAAACCACACAAACCATACCCAAAAAAAGTGATTCTACCCTTTTAGTCATAGGAGGGAAGTGGAACCTTTCATTTTTTGAAAATTAATTACAAAATTACAATAAGGTTCCACACTATCATCATGTGTGTTGATGCTAATAAATTCTACAAAATATAACATTACAATATAATTCATCACATGACACCTAACCATTCTTTTCAAAATTATACAATTGATTTACAATAATAACAATATGTCACATAGTGTTGCATCCCCTCAATTTCCATTAGTATTCCATCAAATAAATTCAAGTGAACCATACTGATTTATTTTTCATTAACAATAAATATATTATGGCACTAATTATACCCTAGCCCCATGGTCAAGATCCCAAGTAAACTAAAATGATGCATAGGGTCATGGGGGAAATTTTTTTCTTATAGATAAAGGGAGTCACCGAGTCCCATCCCCTTGGGTGAATCAATGATCATTCTTTCTCCATAACAAGACCCAACTTTTCATCAAGTATAAGTAGCTTAGGTTGCTTCCCATCAGTCGATGTCATTAGTATGGGACATGAAAAATCCTTTGAACATGCTCAATTGGAATTTTAATGTCATCAAGGTCTATGTGAAAACTATATCCATATAACCAATGGTACTGTAATATTCATCTCATCAAATTTATTATAATTTCCTATCATTGTTTTTAGATTTTTGTGGTGAGGAGTTTGAGATACTTCTTTTGGATTGTCCACAGTAAGAGCCATTATAGTCAACATTTCGAATCCTGAACTAGATTCATCATCAGGACCATTTGTCAAAGATAAGAGATGCAAATCATTATAATAAATACATACGATGATGTTGGAAGATTGGTTGTTGTCATTGATGTCAACCCTATTCATGGGGTTTGGAACGCAATATTGATGAAGGTATTTGGACATGAAGGACAATGCACATGTAGATACAACACCCATGGATGGATAAGATACATCATGTTGTTTTCGGTGGTATGTGGCACGTCACGTGGATCCTCATGGTTGAGGAGAAATGAATTTTTGAAGATGACAAAGTGAATTGAAGAAGGAAGTACATGTAGGCCCTGAAGATAATTCAAGAAANATAATAAAGCATCAGGTCAGCCCTAATGTTAAAAGTAAGTGACATAAATGGTATAAATAGATATCATTATACATTCATTTGATACATAAGTCGAATTTCAGAGGAAATCAGAAGTAAACAAGGCCATATTTCAAGGGAGGATGAAGTATTTTGGTGATGTGTTCTAAGTATCAACAATTGGTATCAGAGCAAGTTACCTTCAGTACAGTTTAACCACTAGAAGGAAGATCCTATGCAGAAATGGAAGACAACATTCCAAATGGGATTCCACCATTTGATGGAAGCAATTTTGAATACTGGAGTAATAGAATGGAAACTTACTTGAAAGATATTGGGGAAGATGTTTGGTTCTCAGTTGCTTCAGGATATAATGCTTTGAAGAAACCAAAGACTGCAACTCAGAAGGAAGCAAA
>JASDQU010739698.1:48183-75534 GCA_032191745.1 Picea mariana | reverse complement strand
TGATTAATGGTTGTTGTTTAATATTAATTAATGTTTGTACATGGTTTGTAAACATTCAATGTGATTGGTTTTGCTCACTATAAGGGTTCTAGTTACTTGTGTAATTAATTTCGGGTGCGTTGGGTTGTTAGGATGATTTCCCTTAGCTTAGTAGTCTTGGTATTCTTGTGTTGGGCGAGATGTAGACACCTCCTTATTCCTCAGAACAGTCGCCAACCTTGAGACATTAAATGGTCAAAATCGATGGGAACTTGGGCTTGAGCATTGCTTATGTGTCCTGGAGGTCCTAACCATTGTAGGCTAGGACATGCGGGTAGTCATTCTTATTCTTCATCGGTTGAATGTCGTACATTGCTTCCAGGTGATTGATGTGATTTTATGTTAGGTCGTTATGTTTGTTGTGGTGTGAGTTACATGCATTGTGTTCGTCGTCGTGTTGCGATGTTGAGTATAATGTCGTTATTACCTTCCTACACACACACACAAAAAAAAAAAATGCACTTGTTATGTGAGGCTTGTTGTCGTAACGAAATGGGAGGTCTGTTATAGTAAATCACACTTGCTGAAATTAAATCACGCTTGCGGAAAGTAAATCACACTTGTAGAAATTAAATCACACTTCCATAAATTAGATTACACTTGTGGAAATGAAATCACACTGGTAGAAAGGAAATCACTCTTGTGGAAAGTAAAATTATGTTATGATAGACTCGTGACTTGCTCAAGTATTATATTGATCTTGTTTTGTTGTAAAAATTACATGTTCGTACAATCAACAAAAAATCAATAAAATATCAATCCCAAATTGTTGAATACTAAATCTATCACAAGTTATAAAGAAAAAAAAAAGTACAGCTATGAGTAGAGTTGCAACACGGAAGAAATCACAACAATCGTGAGTTGCAACAAAAAAACTTCAACGTGAAAGAAATTGTAGCGACACAAATTGAAATAGCAAGAGATGTAGTAGCATATGCGATTATAAACTCGTATAAATTGAATCAACACTGAATTTCAGTTTGAAATTGCATAACTCTCAACACTAGGAAATGAAATATTAACCACACATGAATTGCAAGTACTATTCTACGAAATCTGGAATTGAAACAGACTGAGAAATAAAATAACTATAAAATTAAATAAACATGATTGAAATAATAATTCCTATGCTAATATACAAAAAATACCTAACTACGTAGGGGCCCTACCCCCTTAGACAAGGCACTGATCTATGAAATCGGAATCAGACAATCACCAACACATCAACACGTGAACAAGAGAAGAACAAAAATTATATTGCACAAATATAAAGTTACAATAACAACCAAATGTTATTGCTAGAATAATTCCTCCTCCTTGGCTCAAGGGATATAGGGTGTTTATATAATACAAATGATGTCTAAAGTAGAACAAAGGGATGGATGTATATCCATGAGAATTGGTTTTTCATCCGTTTACATTCAAATTTCCAGTTTTTAGTAAGAATCAAGCATCTGATGAATCTGATCAGTTAAGCGACAATTGGTAGGAAAATTGATTTTTCTTTCTAGTTGTCCACTTGCCTCCTATCACTTTCCCATGTGAGGACCATTTCCTAACTATCGACTGTAGTGTTGACTATTGCGTTGGTGGACTTTGTACTCAAAATTTCAACAATGGTAGACTCTGAGTTGTGGCAATGGAGAGTGTTCTTGGAGTTGCAGAAATAGAGAGTGCACTTAGAGCTACAGCAATTGAATTGTGCCCAAAATTGCAACAATAGAGAGTGTGCTTGGAGTTGCAGCAGTTGTATTTTTTCCAAAATCACAACAACAAAGAGGGATTGTAGCCATTTTGAGGAGTTGAAACTACTATATTACCCATGAGTAGAAGTATTAGTACATGAAAGTACTGAGTTCCTTTAATAAATAGGCAAGAATAACATATAAATGGAATATGGGGAAATATTTGTACCTTAATAAAAATTAAGACAAAAGTGGATAAGGAAAGTATCAAAAAGGAAATGATCAATTGAAAATGGTAATAAAAAAGGTGTTAGATGGGTGTTGAAAGTATGTCGTTTTAGGCACCCATCTCTGTGTGAAAGAGAACAAGAAGAAAATAAGAAAATTGAATCATGAGGGTGGCAAGATAAATGTCAAATGCAACTTCCTAAATTGTGTATGAGCATCCTAAATGATTTTATTTCCCTTTTACTATAAATTAATACTACTCTAGAAATGTATTTCCTTCATTTATTCTTAATGTTGACATGACTTGTTTGTCTTAAAATATTTTTAAGCATTCTTTGATTGCAATAGAACATGATATCACGTATAGTGATCGAAGATACATATTTTTATTTCATGTATTTCTTTTTATAGTGAATTTATTACTTATGTTGTTCCATACATGTTGTACCTTTATGATGAGCTTATGGAACATGTTTTCCTTAAATTGCAACTATTTATAGGGAACTTTTGTATAAATTTGATATAGTAATTGATGGTGATTTTTTTTTATAGATTCGTTAAAAAATAAAATTTGACATTAGACCCTATTTTGATGATCCAATATAGGAGGTTGATTACAAATGGCATCAGAGCTCAGTTACAACACTTGGGGCAGTATGGGCTCAAACTATGGATAACATTTATGTTAATATTATGATTTAAAAAAGCTAGCAACTCAACTTGATGTTTTTTTCACACAGATAGAAAGACAGAATACATGACATCATGGAATATTCACCACACATAAATGAATTTGAGACTAATGAAAGGAGACATGTGGAGACTCCTATAGAAATGGAAAAAACTATGAGAAGTCTAAGGGTGGAACTTGAAATTTGAAAACTAGATAATGAAAAGATTATCAAATATCAAGAGGAACAAAATGAGCTAAATGATACTTTATTACAAAGATTAACTGAGATTCATAAAAACATGTATCAAGGATATATATCAAGTAATATTGGTAAAAATCCTTCAAGAAAGAGGTCTCTTAGCATCAATACTTAGGCCTTTAGTGATGATACATATACAACATCAAATTATTCAAGTTAGAATATAACTACCTTTGATGATTCCATTAGAAATGGATTAAAACCTTCTTCTAGACATAAGAAGAAGAAATTTTACAAAGACTACTTATAGGGGGGGTTCTGAAATATAAATCCATCTACCTTTAATGGTGAGATGAATTCTAGTGGGGAAGCTAAGGCATGGCTTCTTGGAATGAGAAAGAATTTCTAGGTACATGATTACTCTAGAAACATGAAGGCTAATTCTACCATTTACAACATGAATAGTAGAGCCTCCATCTAGTGGGAAGATCTCAAGAATGTGAAGAAGATCAATGAAAGGAAAGTCACTTGGAAACTATTTAAAAGGTACTTCCATTAGAAATATCTATCATATAGGTATTATTGTGGAAAAATTAAGGAATTTTATGAAATGAAATTGGGTCAATCAACTATAAATGACTATGCAAATAATTTTTTGGAAGTTCTAAGGTATGTTCCATACATCAAACATTAAAAAGTGAAAATTCAATGTTTCCTTAGTAGATTGCCTCAATATTACAAAGACATGATTTAATTTGATGAGCCTAAGAATCTTGATGAAACAATAGGAAAGCATAAGTATTGTTATGAAAAAAGAAAGAATAAATCAAAATTCAACAAGAATTGGGAGCAAAAGAAAAGGAGAATTTTGAGTAGAGGAAGAAAAGATTTAATCCTCTGTAGTATAAGAATCAATAAATAAGTTTTAATCCAAACTATCATGCAGGAAGCAACTTCTAGAAAAGTTTTCCATCTTAGAGTGGAACCAAACCAATAGAGTCGGTAGCAGGAAAGTATAGGGATCCTTGGAAAGAGCCTCTAAAGTGTTGGCAAGAAAAGAAGAGTATATTATCAATAAATGTCATGATAGGCATGAAACTAAGAAGACTACTTAAAATAAACAAGAAACTACAACAATGAATACTGTAGAAAAGACTATTCCTAAAATATATGTTGTTTTAAAGAATCAACAATAAGACCACCAAGCTTCATTGGTGGAAGTTGATAGTAGTCATATCTACATTTCACTTGAGATCATTGACTCATATATTCTTCATAAAAGAAATCATACTAAATATTGGTTAGTTCAATCCATCTCTATCAAATAGATTTCATCCTTACAACTAAAAAGGAATTTCAAAAAAGGTTGTCAATTACATGCAATTGATGTATTGGAGTCAACAAAAAAAAAAAAGAGTCAAAGTTAAAAGACTATCCAATACTTCAATAATTTAAGGATGTATTTCCAGATAAGATACCTATGTTACCTCCTAAGATAGATATTGATTTATCAAATAATCTTATGCATGGATATGCACCTATATCAATAGATTTGTACAAAATGAGTACACCTGAGTTAATGTAGATAAAAATGCAACTATAAGAATTGTTAGGCAAAGAGTATGTTAGACCAAGTGTGCCTCCTTGGGGAGCACCGGTATTTTTTGTGAACAAAAATGATGGTACTCTTATATTATGCATTATTATAGACAACTGAACAAAGTGATAGTGAAAAACAAGTACCCTTTACCCCTAATTGATGATCTGTTTGATCAGGTAAGAGGGGAAAAGTGTTTTTAAGAAATGGAGTTGAGATCAAGATATCATTAAGTGAGAATTAAATATGAGAATATTCATAAGACGGAATTCATAACTAGGTACGATCATTATGAGTTCATGGTGATACCATTTGGACTTACCAATGCACAAACGACATTCATGTGTCTCATAAACACCATTTTCAGTAAATACCTAGACAAGTTTGTATTTCTCTTTATCGATGACATTATTATCTACTTTGAATCTGAGGAAGAACATGAGGAACATATCTGATTGGTTTTGAAGACATTGAGAGATATCAATTGTGAGCCAAGTTCAGTAAATGTGATTTTATCAAAGACAAATATAGTATTCGGGACACATTGTATCATATTAGGTAATTTCAGTTGATCCAGAAAATATCAAGGCCATTATGAACTAGCCTACTCCAAATAATGTGATAGATGTAAGGTCATTTATGGTAGTTGTAGCATACTCTAGGAGATTCATATAGAGGTATTTTGAAAATTTGTCCATCCCATAACCTCATTGAAAAAAAAAGGAATAAAGTTTGTGTGGTATACAAAATGTGAAGAAACCTTTTAATGGTTGAAACATCTTCTAACTAATGCACTAGTTCTAAATATTGCAAACCCAAATAAATACTTTAGAGTGTGTACACATGCATGTAAGGAAGGCCTGGGTAACGTTCTTATGAAAGATAATCATGTGAGAAGTTATGAATCTAGGAAATTGAAGGAACATGAAAGGAATTAAGTTACCCATGACCTAGAACTTACAGCCATAATACATGCATTAAATATCTGGTGTCATTACTGGATGGGTAGAAAATTTATTTTGATGATAGAACATAGAGGATTAATACATATGTTCAATCAACCTCACTTGAATGCTAGATAGTCTAGATGGTTAGAATTTATTAGTGAGTATGATTTTGAAATTAAACACATAAACAGAAAAGAGAACAAGGTAGCATATGCATCGAGCAGGACTGTGTAAGTTGTACACTTAGAAGCTATCAATACTTGTGAATCTGATTTGAAGTCCATAATAAAAGAATGTTTGTGTGAGGATGAATACTTCCTATGAATAAGGGAAGGTTTACAACAAGAACCACTAGAAAACAAAATATGATGTTTATCGAATCATTGAAGAAGGATTGATGATCTATCAAGACAGATTGTACATTCACAATTTAGTGGAGTTAAAGAAACTCATCTTGGATGAAATGCACAACAAACCTTACTTAGACATCGAGGTTATCATAAAATTATTATTGTAGTAAGGAAAGAATACTTTTCTCCTAGAATGGAAAAGGAAATTTATGACTATATTGCAAGATGCTTAGAATGTCAATAGGTTATAGTTGCAACCTTTATCCATTCTTGAATGGAAATGGGATGTAATCAACATTGAATTTATCACAGGTTTTCTAAATATATGAAGACAACATGATGCCATCATGGTTGTAGTTGACAAATTGAGCAGGTCTGACTTTATCCCTATAAAGTCCAATTTAAAGAAGTAAATATTGAATAAATTTTCATGAAGGGAATTTTTAGATTGCATGGAATACCTACAATGATTATATATGATAGAGACTCAAAGCTTACATTGATATTTTAGAAAGGATTGTTTGAAGGATTGAGAATGTAGTTAAATTTTAGCAATTCCTATCATCCATAGAAAGATGGGTAGACATAAAGGAAAAATCAAATGGTAGAATACATGCTTCACATGTATGTCATGAATAAACCGAATAAATGGGAATACTACCTACATTTTATATAATTCTCCTATAATAATGATTACCAAGCATATTTAAAAATGAGTCCTTTGAGGCACTATATGGAAGACGGCGTAATACAAATGTAATCTGGGGAAACCCAACAAATAGAATCACATGTGGACTAGAAATGTTGAAAGAAATGGAACAATAAGTCATATATATCAAACAAAACCCTAAGATCACCCAAGACAAATAAAAAAATTATGTAGACAAAAACAAAACAAATAAAGAATTCAAAATAAAAGTTGGAGAGCATGTGTATCTTAAAGTGAAACCACAAAAGAGTTCCCTRAAKCTTGAATCCTATTMMAAATTTGCACCVAGATATTGTGKACCATTTGAAATTTTGGAAAGGATAGGACCAACAACTTATAAACTTCCTTTTCATGCAAATATTAAAATACATAGTTTTTTTTCATGTGTCTCTGCTTAAAAAACATGTAATTATTTTAACCATGTTAATGATGTTGAAATAATGTAACTGCAAAGTGTATTCTTATTATTATCTGATATATTATTCATTGGATCAATCCCCATTGTGGATTGATCATGTCGGCTATTGTAATAGGACCAAATCCCCTTTTGCGGATTGGTCAAATGATAACTATAATAGGCAGAATAAGAAGTCGGCCCCAACATATATTAAATAGGCCCCAAAATATATTCAAGGTATAACCACCCAATTTGAGAAGTCATCCCTCCCAGTGAAGAGACACTTCACACGTGCCAGTCTTGTATAAATAAAGAGGCCAACACCTCACTTAGACACAAAACTCACTTGCTCATTTGAGAGACAAGTTTCAAAATTGCAGTTGGAGAAGAAAGAGAGAGAGTGGCGCATATTTTGGAGAGGATCTTTTGTATTATCTTGAGTTATCTCTTGGAATTATATTGGCTATATATAATAAGGAAGTTTTGCTAGGTTTTATTCCCCTAGAGGGTTTCCCAGGATAAATGTTGTGTCTCTTGTGATTGTGTATTTCTCAGTGATCTTGTATTTATGTTGTTGTTATCTATTTAAATGCAAAGAACTATAATAATGGCATAAAAATTAACATGGTATCAGAGCCACGTTGAATAGAGCATCTTTTGCAAGAGAAAAATGTCACTGTTGTCGTACATGCAAATTAGGGATTTTTGATGGCAAAGCTTTTCAGCCCCAAAACTATCTAGAAAAGTGCACCCTCCCTCAAGGATTACTTTGGCATCATCATCACACCTTTTCAGTGGGTGGATCTCTCGGAAAGTGAAACCCTATTTTCACAAAAGTACCAGAAAACCAGTGAACCAGAAGTACCAGAGTACTAAAGGTACCAGAAAACTAGAAGCACCAATCCAGAAATCAACAGATCAAGTTTGGAAGGGTAAAAGTTGGATTTTCTCAGATCCAAGCACACCATGCTACTTGCCTTAGCCAAGCACATCTCCTGGTAAGTTCAAAATTTGATTTTGAGCACTTTCATTTTTTGGTCATTTTCCTAGCTCCAGGTAGAAGATGTTTGCAAGCACGATGCTTGCTGAAAAACTGAAAGGCATGGAAAATTTTTGTGCCTGGAAGTATAGGATCGACCTGGTCCTTACAGAGAATGACCTAGCAAGATTCATCAAAGAATAAGTGTTGGAACCCGAAGATGCCGCAGAGAAAGCAAAACATCAAAAGGACACAATCAGGGCCCAAAGAATCATTGTAGATTCAATCAAAGACCACCTGATTCCTTATGTGTCATCAAAGAATACTCTGAATGAAATGTTTGATGCCCTAATCAGACTGTACAAAGGAAATAACATAAACTGAAAGATGAATCTAAGAACTCAACTAAAGAATACGAGGATGCAAAAAGGAGAAATGATCCAAGAATATTTCTCTAGAATTTCATAATTCAAACAATAGTTAGAAGCAATTGGAGACACCATAGATGAAGACAAGCTCATAATGACGACCCTAAATGGTCTCACAAAACCTTGGGATGCATTCATCCAAACGATATGTGCCAGAATGGAGAAACTAAAGTTTGATCGTCTATGGGAAGAATGCATCCAAGAAGAAACAAGAGTAGCTAATCGTGAAGCACTACTAGCAAGAGATGATGATCAAGCCCTAGCTACTCACACCAAAAGAGGAAGGAAGAAAACCTACTTCCACAAGGAGACTCATAAAGAGCCTCAACCACCAAACAGATTCAATAATAAAGAATCTCATCCAAGGAGATTTCAGAAGAGAGGACAACGAAGGGAAAGAGATTACTCATCTGTAAAATGCTATCATTGTGACAATATGGGACACATTGAGAAATTTTATCTAGCCAAACAAGAAGAATACAAGAGGAAACATAAGAGGCACCATGTCCATGCAGTCGAAGATGAAGAGCCACTTACAAACATGATAAGAGAACAGATCAAAGACTATGTCTTAATATCGACCCTCTCAGGATCAGTAACACATGGAGAGGACATGTGGCTCATTGATAGTGGTGCTTCCAAGCACATGATGGGTCAGAAAAACATTTTCTCTTCTGTTTCAGAAAATATTTTTTCTCAGAAAGTGACACTTGGAGATAATTACAAATATCCCATCAAGGGAGAGGGAGAATCAAACTACAAACTGAATTCATGGAATTCATTAAAAAATGAAGGACGTACTATATGTACCAGTTTTGAAAAAAGAACCTACTCTCCATTTTCTAAATCTAAAATGGAGANTCAGAAACTGCCATGGCCCATGCCATTGAAAACTCATGTGAACTTTGGCATCGAAGATTAGCTCACATCAACTACAAGGTGCTACCATACATATGCAAAGTGGTCATAGGTTTACCAGAACTTAAGGTCGACCATGAAGGTGTATGCAATGGATGCTCACAAGGGAAGAACATCAAGAACCCTTCTCTGAAGAGAGACAATAAAGAAAAAGGAGTCCTATAACTCATGCATTTAGATGTGTGTGGTCCAATGCCACTAGCCTCCATTAGCGGGTATGTATACTATGTATCATTCATCGATGATTATTCTCGTAAGACCTGGGTGTATCTCCTGAAATCTAAAGATGAAGTGTTCAACAAGTTCAAGGAATTCAAAGCCTTGATAGAGAATCTTTCTGAAAGAAATATTAAGATACTATGGTAAGATGATGGAGGATAATACACCTCAAAAGAGTTCGTGAACTTCTGCAAAGATGTTGGGATCAAGAGGGAACTCACTACTCACTATAATCCCCAACAAAATCGTGTAGTTGAATGAAAGAACATAATGATAATGGAAGTTGTGAAGACTATGATCCATGATCAAGATATTCCTATGTTCTTATGGGAAGAAGAAACAATGATATATGTTTATGTTCAAAACTGATTATCCCATAGTGCACTTGGGTTCAAGACCCCGAAAGAGATATTCACCGGAAAGAAGCCAGAGGTAAGCCATCTCAAAATATTTGGCTACCCAATATTTATTTGTATACTGAAAGAGAAGAGAAACAAGCTGGAAACTTTAGGAAAGAAGGGAATATTTGTGGGATACTGTGAGGTCTCCAAGGTATTTAGAATTTATATACCCGGTCACTTCCACATTGAGATTAGCAGCGATGTGACCATTGATGAAGATGCAGCACTCAAGAAATCAAGAAGATGCCAGCTTGAAGAAGTATATGAAGAGGAACCCATAATCCCTAGAACTACAGAGAGGGAGGTTCCCAGAGCCACAAAACCAGTGAGGGAAGACATAATTTCCCCTAATGAGGAAATTCCAGAAGATTATGATATAGTGGCATTTCAAGAACCACCTAAGATGACAATCCTTCATAAAATAAATCCATCTTGGGCCAAAGATCTTATTCAAGATGGGGAGAAGTATGGTGTTCCCCAAGAAACCATGAGACATGTGAAAAGACCAAAGCCATTTTCCAGTTATACGGCTTTGATGTGTGACCTCCTAGAGAAGGAGCCTACCAGCTTTGAAGAAGCCTTTCACATGAAAGAATGGGCAGATGCCATGACAGAGTAATACCAATCCATAATCAAGAATGATGTATGGGAAATAGTTCCCAGACCGAAGAGTAAAGATGTGGTATCCTCCAAATGGCTCTTCAAAATAAAACATGTTGTTGACAGAAGTATTGAAAAATATAAAGAAATATTCGTCGCTTGGGGCTTTTCTCAGAAAGAAGGCATTGACTATGAAGAAACATTCGCTCTGGTGGCTAGATATACTTCGATTAGAACCATCATAGCCCTTCCAGATGAGATGAAGTGGAAGTTACACTAGATGGACTTAAAGACAGCCTTTCTAAATGGTTTCATCGAAGAGGAAGTGTATATAGAGAAACCTCAAGGATTTGAAGTTGAAGATAGGAAGTCTCATGTCTATAAATTGAAGAAATCCTTATACAGATTGAATCAAGATTCGAGAGCTTGGTATGGCCATATAGACAGTTTCTTGACGATCTTAGGCTTTACCAAGAGTAAATTCGATTCTAACCTCTACTTCAAGGTTATGAATGATGAGCCAGTGATATTATTGCTATATGTGGATGACTTATTCTTAACTAGAGAAGAAAATCTCATCACTGAATGTAAGAAGAGACTTGCCTCAGAATTTGAAATGAAATACCTTGGCCTAATGAATTATTTCTTAGGTCTTGAGGTATGGCAGAGTCTAGAGAGAATCTTCCTTAATCAAGCGAAGTATGCAGTCGAAATCCTGAAGAGATTCGACATGTTGGAATGTAAGCCCATGAATACACCCATGGAAGCGAAACTGAAGTTGTTGGTCGACACTTCGTCAGAATCGATTGATGCCACCTTGTACAAATAGATTATTGGATCGCTGATGTACCTGACGAACAACGGACCGGACATTTGTGTTTCCATGAACACCTTGATTCAGTTTTTGGTAGAGCCTAGACATGTTCACCTTGTGGTTGAAAAAAATGTGATGAGGTACCTTAAGGGTACATTAGATTGCGGTGTCAGTTATAACGGAGATCATGATTTCACATTGAGTGGATATACTGATATAGATTGGTCAGGAAGCATTGCTGATAGGAAAATCACTTCTAGATGTTGTTTGAGTTTGGGATCAGCCATGATCTCATGGCAAAGTAGAAAGAAATCCATCATTGCTCTCAGCACAGCAGAAGCATAATACATTGCTATGTGTTCTTCTAGTTGCAAAGCTATATGGCTTCGAAAGTTGTTTACCGGTCTATTTGACATAGAGATGGAAGCAACCTTGATCCTATGTGACAACCAAAGCTGCATAAAGATGACAGAGAATCCTTTATTTCATGATAAGTCAAAGCACATAGAGATCCGATATCATTACATCCATGACATGGTACAGAGAGGAGCCATAAAGCTCCAGTACATTAGCACGGATGAATAGGTTGTTGATGTGTTGACCAAGCCCCTATCTCGTGTAAAGTTTGAGTACTTCTGCGATAAGATTGGCATAGCTCAAAAGGACCTTCCTCAAAATGGGGAGTAGTTGTTGTGATGAGATATTCCTTGCTTCTGACCTTAAGGTTGTGATGTAAATCAGGATGTATACCTTGGTTTTGACCCTATGGTTGTGAGGTAAAGCAAGATGATGTGATATGACTAGCACTATGCTTCTGGCTATACAGCTACAACGTAAAGCAAGTCTAGTACCATGGCTCCGACCTGATGGTTGTGACATAAAGCAGGATGTGTTCCTTGCTTCCGACCTTATGGTTGTGACGTAAAGCAAGAACATGTGATGAGACTAGTATTGAGCTTCCAGCTAGATAGCCGTGACATAAAGCCAATCTAGTATCCTGGTTTCGACCTGATGATTGTGACGTAAAGAAGGACGTATACCTTTCTTCTGACCTTATGGTTGTGATGTAAAGCAAGATGATGAAATGATGCTAGCACTATGCTTCCGGTTGGATAGTTGTGACATAAAGCCATCTAGCATCTTTCTTCCAACCTTATGGTTGTGACGTAAAGTAAGACGAGTATATTGCTTCCAACTTTATTGCTGTGACGTAAAGCAGGATTATGAGATGAGACTAGAACTATGCTTTCGACTTGATAGCTGTGACATAAATCCCTTCTAGTATGATGATGATGAGCCAGCCTCGTGTTGTGATGATGATGATGTATTAGTTTTATACTAATCCATATTGATGCAGATGATGATTTCATTCCTTTGAGAATGATGATGCCTTCCAATGAAGAAAACTTCCAATGATTTATAGATATGTCAGTCAGTGCTCCAACATGATATTAATGATGTTGCCCTCCTGATGTCGGTGATGATGCAGACCTCTCTCTCGCCTGATGTTGTTGAAGAATACCCTTCTTGTTAAGGGGGAGTGTTGAAACAATGTAACTGCAAAGTGTATTCTTATTATTATCTGATATATTATTCATTGGATCAATCCCCATTGTGGATTAATCATGTCAGCTATTGTAATAGGACCAAATCCCCTTTTGTAGATTAGTAAAATGATAATTATAATAGGAAGAATAAGAAGTCGACCCCAACAGATATTAAAGAGCCCCCATAATATATTAAAGGTGGTTATAAACACCCAGTTTGAGAAGTCGTACCTGCCAGTGAAGAGACACTTCACACGTGCCACTCTTGTATAAATAAAGAGGCCAGTGCCTCACTTAGACACAAAACTCACTTGCTCATTTGAGAGACAAGTTTCAGAATTGCAGTTAGAGAAGAAAGAGAGAGAGTGGCGCATCTTTTGGAGAGGATCTTCTGTATTAGCTTGAGTTATCTCTTGGCAATGTATTGGCTATCTATAATAAGGAATTTTTTCTGGGTTTTCTTCCCCTAGAGGGTTTTCCAAGATAAATGTTGTGTCTCTTGTGATTATGTATTTCTCAGTGATCTTGTCTTTATGTTGTTGTTATCTATTGAAATGCAAAGAACTATAATAATGGCATAAACATTAACAAATGATTGGGTTGTTATCTATATGGAACTAGAGGGAGAGTTCCAACCAAAACCCCTATGCATATTATACAAGTGACAATGTTGTGGAATTGAACCATCACTTGGGTAAACCTAAAATGGAGGCACTTTGGCCCAAATGGGCCCACTTGGGAGATGGAGGATGCCATAGGAGAGGCATATTCATCCATATTTTCATCATATATTTTACTATAATAAAGAAACATTAAGAATGGTGTTATTGCAAGAGTGAGGGGATGTAATGCCCCAATCTTTTACTCCTTGAAATATTTGTAATTAAATTGTTAAATACTTTGCAAGGATATTTCATTTTTTTTCTATACTAACACCATGGAGTAGATATACCATGGTGAAGTGACTACTGTAATAATTCTAGTTTTGAAATTAATAAAGAAAGAAAACAAATACCAACAAAGCATGAGCACCTAAAGGGGATATGATACCACGAGAGGGGAAAGGTGAGGTGGTCTAATAGGGGTTTATGCCTAAAAACATCTACCTTATGTTACCTTGAAAGTTTACTCATTTCAAAATCTTATTTGTCAAAGTTAAAATAGGTTAAGAGGAGTGGAGGAAACAAATTCCTCAACCTCAACCACCATTTCCTAAAAATTAGCAAGTTGTCTCCCATACATTCTTGGAACAAGGAAGAAGCTTAATTGGAATTATATTGCAATCATCCATGCATGGAAAATTTGAATGGGGGGGAAGAGGAAGATATTTTTAGAGAGTTAGGAAGTAGAAAAATAAATCCAAGTTCATGATAGAACAAACCACCCATGAAATGAATCTTTTAGACATAAAAAAAGTGCCAAGAAACTAAGGGGATTCCACAAAAGCTTGAGATATCAGCCTGTACCTTACTATGCACATGGTAAAGAGAACTGGAGGGAGTAATGTTTGAGACAATATGAAGCAGAGAAGGAAATACTCCTTGTGTTGTGTGGGGTAGCTAATGTGGGTTCCTAAGAGCTACTCTATCCTTAATAGGCTTAACAATGAGAATCACTTTGAAATTCAAAGTTTTTCTTTTTCTATTTCACCCTAGTGGTATCATATCCTGGATAGGAGGTGGTGTCCATAACAGACTACATACGGTTGGGTGAAAATAACCCACTTGGTTGATTTCCTGGTGTGCAACATTCAAAATATAAGTTTATCTCTTCCTTCTATAAATATTATACATTTGGATGATAATAAGAAAAATAATAATCTATTTTTAAGGTCATGACTAAGCAAGATACCAAATTGGTGTATGCGACCCCCTTGTTTATGGGACAAGGGACCCCCTCTCCATAGGTATTTTACTCATAAATTCTACGGGGGTATGCATACCCTAGCACCCTTTGGATTTGAACCTATGACCTCCAAGGAGAAAACACATGTTCTTAACCATTAGCCCCCCCTATAAAATTGTATGGTTGTGAAAATTTTGGATTGATAAGAGAATTCTCGTTTCCAAAATTGTTGATGTTAAATTTAAATTTGGGTTAGCCTAATTGGTTTAAATTTATAGTTAGGGGCCTTGACTATGTGGTGATTCTTCTAGTTTTGGGGATGGTGGGAGTGATGTATTATGCAAGTGTTGATAAAAAAGATCCATAAAGTTTTTTGTTTCCTTTATACTATTCACACACATTAATTTTTGAGTCTGTAGAAAAGTTATTTTCTTATATATTGTTATTTGAGGGAGATTTTAATGGCATACATAAATGCCACAACATTTTTACAAGAAAACAAATTGTTTTTCCTACAATTCTTCTATTTGATATAAATTGAAATAGCATTCAGTTTCGTAAAATGATTTCAAAGTTTAGTTCAAAATTTATGACCTATTTGCATCCTTTCTTACACCTAATATATGAGCACACTATATATTGTCTCGATACATTAGAAATAGAAAAAATAGGGTCCATGAGAGCTATGTTTTATGACAATTTTTAATGGACATTATATCAGATTGGATAGTTGATAACATCTAATGAAAATTTTATTATGATGGCAAATGGACTTTATGCAAATCAAATTGGAATTTATTTTTTTGTGGTTGTTTCTTATTTATTGGTATTCTTTTCATAGAAAATATTGATCTTTGATATCAATGACATGTTTTTTCTCATAAAACAAATGCCAGAGCATCACAATATTTGTTGTTCTTGAACAATATTTCCACCTTATTTTCTTCCCATAATATGAACTTGTTTTCCATGAAATTCATAAACCATTTTTTTTAAATGTAAAATCATGTTGTGTATATCTCTAAAGGTACATTATTTGTCATTCTCCTAAAATTCCTCTGCACACTTTTTTTTTTTTGTGTGAAATCAATTCCCTCTCCTTCCTCGACTCTATTTTGGAAATAAAGAAGATAAGAGATTTGAAATCAATCATGTCCCTTCTAAATGCACACGAACATTTGAGATCACATGCTTTTAGAATGTGTTTTGGAAATAAATAAGATAAGAGATTTGATATCAATCATGTCCCTTCTACCTACACACGAACATTTGACATCACAGATTTTTATAAAAGTTGAAGATATAAAATAAAATATAGTGATATGTATGCTTCAGTACATGCTTGTACAAGAAGGCATAAACATTTCCTATGCTGAAATAGTCATGAAGTGCACACATGAAGGAAATCCATATATATTGAAAATCAAGTTGGGAATTCCTACTTTCGAAATTTAAACTTCAATCCATCACATCTTGGAGACTAGCCATTTCATTTTAGCCTATGTTCTTTGTGGGGATAGATATTATGTGCCATGTGAAATTTCTCTATCTTGATTATTAGAGTTTGTCTCCCAACTCTAATTGCTTTAAAAAAAAAAGTTCTATGGTATCTCTAGAAAACATTAAGTGCACCTTACTAGTTTTAATATATATGCTAAATGATCCAAAATCCTTCTCATTTGATTAAGTGAAAACATCAAATGATTGGTGTACAACTCAACATTTAAGTCAAGAATCATATTAGACTCTATAGATAACTATGTCAAATACCTCATTTTGATGTCATCAACAAATTATTGTGGAGGTTGAACTGTGTTGAAATACATTGAGTGGCATATTCAACTTTGAGGCTTATGCAAAGGGCTTGTGTAGGCTTCCTATTTCAATTTTCAATATCACAAATATGGAAGACACTATTTAAACAACTTTTAGGTCCCAATGCTAATTTGGTTGAAAAATTCTTGTGAGACACACAGATTTATATAAGCATGAAGTGCATTTATCATTAATATGATAGAGATATAAATACATGATTGTGACATTTAGATTCTTCTTCCAAGGGTCTCTTGGACTCCTGATGATGGTTCACATATTGTGACATTTGATATTCCTTCTCCACATGGATTATGTTTCCAAAATTCCCCCTCTTAATCTGAATGGGTGCATGTGAGTCCAAGGTGAGAGCTAAAATATGAAAGTGTGCAACTGAAATATGGAAGTGAATAGTTTCAAATGACTTAATGTGCTCTCTGAATCTGGTGGTTTTGGACAAGGTGAGAAGATGCAAATACTTTCATTGCAAGATGCATCAATATTAGAGAATGAATTATTCAATATGCCTAATATATCTTCTTGACTATTACTAACTGTCACTAAGAAGTGATCCACCCATAGTGGTTCTTTACTCTTGTAGATTTATTGTTGTTAGAACAGCTCTTTGAATGATGATTTTTCATTCCACAGTTCTCACAAGGATGAAGATCGAAGAAGTGATCTTTCATGTGGCCAACTCACTGACAATGTTGTAATTTCAAAATATTTTCTTGAACTAGAGTAGGTGAATATGAACCTTCATGTAGCAATTCAACACTCTGAAACTCGATCAATTTGGTATAATATGGAATATGAAAGTTCACTTCCTTTTCATATATGATATTGCTTCTATGCTTATTGTTTATGATTTCTTCACAAGGTTTGATGATTGGCTTGGAACAAGAAGGATGGACTTCATCTGTGCTTGAATCTAAAGCTGTCTCATTGAGTTTCTCTTGTGTTGGTTGTTGGTGAATCAACATCATCATCTTCTTCGAAAATGAATGTCAAATATTCTTTCATTAAAGTGCATTGTGAAGAATTTTAGTCTGAGTTTGAAGAGTGCTACTTGGGTTTGTGAAACTTGCAAGAAAGTTACAATAGACCACATAGTTGTTTTGTCTCTGGTGATTGTATTTTCCACAAAAGAGAGTATTAGAGTGTTTAGTAACTCTAATAACTCCTCAACTCCATCCATTTAAAAACTGACTTAGACCTTCTACTGTTAAGAATAGTTGAAGCGAGACAAATATTTTCCACCAAATAATAGCCAATGATGGACCAAAATGAAGTGGGCAATTTATCTGATGCATAGTGCATCCATCAAGGTTTTGAACAAAGAGTCCAACCCAGCCACATCGGTGAATACTTAACAGTCGAAATCGCTTACAATTGGATCCCACCCTCGAGTGAACCTGAGAGGTATCATGTCTCTTGCTAGCCAAAGATCAAATGTGAATCCTAGGTGCATGACCTTTGAAGGTTGTAGAGAAATCCCATGTGACAACTGTCACGTTTAGTTCGATTGAATCCACAACACCTCATTTTCAAGAGAACATGAGCAAGAAGGTATCTATGTAGTTGTACCAGAGGAAAAATTCACATTGACATAACACCCGACAACAAAATAGAAGGGGAAGCATTAGAATGCACAAAAAGTATATCTAGTAGGGTTTTCGGTATGGGATTCAATGTTAAAGGTTTGAAAGCAAGGTTTAAAGCTGCCTATTCATATGTGGAGGTGCAAAGGAGCTTACAACACGAGAACAAATTCAAGTAGATCCATAAACCCTAACAGTTATGCAGAACAAATGATGCAAACCACACCAAAATGGAATGAGGATGGCATACTAGACTGGAATATATATGGCACAATGAATAACATCTAACCTGAGGCAATAAACATACTTGTATGTAGACAAACATATTTTCAGGTATAGTAATGCAAGGAATAACCATAGGCTCATGGTAGGCAATGCAAAAGCCCTAGCATATAGGCAGAGCTTGTGTTGTTGCATGGGAATGAAAATTCCCAAGGGAATGAGGAATTTTTGTACACACTCAGATGCTATGTACAACTACCATAGAGAATCAATCCCTAAGGACTACGAAGCTATGATACCACTGTCATACACACAAATTTAGATAAGTTGAAGTGCATTTATCATTAATTTGATACATATATAAATACATGATTATGATTTTTGGATTCATTTTTAAAGGGTCTTTTGGACTCCCCATGATGATTCACATCTTCTGATGTTGCATATTCCTTCTTCACATGGATTAGGTTTCCAACAATTCTAATATATACTTATGTATTGGTACATATTTTTATCTTAAACTACCTTTAAATGTTATTGTAATTTTGTTTTTCATGTTTTATTATTTTTTTTCATATTAAAATTCATTTTAGGGATTGCAATATCTTGGACCGTGACCCATGTGAAAGAATACAAAAAGAAAATAAGCAAAATGAATCACCAAGGTGTTAAGATCAATGAAAATGGAACTTCCTAGACTACGTATGAGCATCCTCATTGATTTTATTTCTCTTTCAGTATAAACTAAGGCTAATCCAGAAATGTATTGCCTTCATTTGTTTTTAAATGTTGCAATGACTTAATAGGAAACATATTTTTATTTCACGTATTTGTTTCTACAATGAGCTCAAAACTTTATGTTGTACCTTTTAGAAATGGATATTCAAACATTGTTTATGATGATCTTGTGTAACATGTTTTCCTTAAATTGCAACTATTTACATGTAACTTATGTAGAAATTTGATACCTTAATTGACTAAAAAATATTTGTATTGATGCTTTAAATGATAAAATTAGACATTAAACCCTATTTTGATAATCTAATGTATGAGGTTCATTACATATACTCAACAATACATGATAAGCATACATGGCCACAAAATCACATAATACTTAGTCTTTATAATCTCCTAATTGAAAATTCAATTGACATAATGAAACAATAAGTTGATGACATTTTTTGCAACATGACACCCTATAAGCACTAAGATGATGTTTACATTTCAATTTCAATTTCTCTATTACTTGTATAGTGTTAAATTTTATATTTGTATGAGAGAGATAAACACAAGTAGGTACACATGGATCAAAGGCTAGATATAATATGGAAACCTAAACCCAAGAAAAACACACAAAGATATTTGATTTACCCTTGGTCAAGATGGCCAGGACTCGTCACTAAGACACTTTGCAATCTAGAGAATGAGTATTTTAAATAGGTTGCCATCACATGAATACCATGAAATAAAATTGTATGCCCTCTGAAACCACCTATAGTATTGATAAAGTCAAGAATTAACTTATCAATTCTCCTTCTAAACTTTGACTTGGTATAAACCACTTATACCCCTTTAAAGTTTTATGTGGGAATTATATATCATTACAATGGCCCCACTTAATTCTATCACCCAAAGTCTATATCCAAGTAATGGACCACTTCCATAGCCTTCAATGATTGCACATCCCACTCCAGCTGTTAACAACTCTTTAGAAGTTATTAAAAAATTTAAGGGTATGCGTGCCAATTAGTCTTACAACAATATGTTGTTTACATAGTTAAAGATGTTGGACAAATGAGAGGGGGGGAGGGTGAATCAGTTGTTACTGAGCTTAAACAATTATGCCTCTTTTTAAAACTCTTTGCAGAAACACTGAATGATGATCACAATAATGCAGAGAAATTAAAACAGGCACATTCAACATCAGTCACATATATGAGAAACACAGAGACAGATATTTTCCGAGGAAACCCATGCAGGGTAAAAACCTCTTTTTCTTTTATATGATAAGTAATGGTTACATTCCTTACAGTATCATACATATGAGCACCAACTCATAATGAGGCTACAACCTCATCTTTGCAAGATGCAACTTGCTGAGAGCACCAACTCTCTATTTTCTCTAGCACCAACTAGAAGGAAGCACCGACTCCCTGGTTTCTCTAGCACCAACTAGAAGGAAGCACCAACTCCCTGTGTTCAAGCACCCACTTGAACCTCTGAGGAAAACATTCCTCCCTAGCACCTCCCAACCACCCTGAAATGTAAATCTTTGCTTCTGAAACTTATTACAGTGATATAATGATCAACAGTGGCTTACCCGACTTATCACTGTTCTGCTGCATCTCATTGCTCATTCTGCCACATTGCCTTTCTGCACATATCACTTGCGTTGTCTGGTCTTCTGCTTTTTATGCTCTGTGCACCATCTCCATTCTCTGCACAGTTCCTCTTCTGTGCTATTCAACTGCTGCACTCTGATCCTTCTTCACACCTGAATCACCATTACAAGCAACAATCACAACAACCTCCAACAACAACAGCAACAACAACCCCTTCTCTTCTCTATACTCTGTATTTATATCTTTTGTGCACTTTGTGCATGCAATGTTCTCCATTCCTCTGCATGCTCCAACTGTGCCAATATACTCCACCTCTCGAGTGCTCTGCATGATCTTCATCGTAACTCTTCAGCTTCTCTGGCCGTTTTCCCAAGTGTCTTCTAGTCCTCTGGCTGAAACCATCAGTGGTTTATGGTATTTTTACTGTTGCATGCAACAGTAGCCCTGCGATCAATACTTGATCCAATGGTTCATATCCAATTGAGATTTCATATATCGCGATTTCGACACTCTTGGCGTTCATAGTTTTAGTCACTTACAAATCCCGATCCCTGAAACTCTGATGTGGAGCTTATCCGGACTGACTCCTTCTCTTCCCGTGACCAAGGGATGTGACCACAGCCTTATGTCTCTCCATATTGCAATTCGCGAAACTCTAACACGGAGTTGAACCAATGGTCTAGATATGAACTTGTTTCAACGGCCACGATTGGATCCTGATATCGCACATCATGAAATCGGGATTCTTGTTGTATTGAGTTCTTTCCATTTTGAATTTACGATCCCCGAAACTCTGATATGGAGTTACATCTACGGTCCTGATCATTTCTGTATCTGACGGTCCAAATTCACTCGTGATTTTGCATATCGCAAAATCGGGATTCTCATTGCATTGTGTTCTTTGCCTCATGAATTCGCGATCCCCGAAACTCCGATACAGGCTGTGATCAACGGTCCTGATCAACACTTGATCCTATGGCTCAGATCATTTCGCGATTTTGCATATCGTGAAATCGACATTCTTGATGCAATGAGTTCTTTGCCTCTCGAATTCGCGATCCACAAAACTCCGATACAAACTTGAATCAACGGTCCAGATGCGATCTTTATTCAGCGGCTGCAATTAAATCGCGAAATTGCTCATCACGAAATCGACATTCTTGATGTCAACTGACTTTGTCATTTCAAAGTCCCGATCCCCGATACTCTGCTGACGTCACATGTGGTTTGACACGTGTTAAATATTGCCACGTGTCACTCTGATTCGTGACTTACATGTGCCTGAAGTATTGAATCTGCCTGACACCTGTCATTCCCTGGTTGTGCCACATGTCCCTAGCTGACGTGGTCTGTTGTCGTGAGTTGGATCGATGGTCTAGATCACATGTTGATCTGACGGTTCAGGTTCAGTCAGGATTTATTTCATCGCGATTTCGGGGTTTCTCTTGTAATTGTTCATGGGACTCGTGAAACTCTGATTCCCGATTCTCCGATGAAGCCTCCTGTCGAGCTTCTCCCGGTGGCACTCGATCGCTGCCACGCGTCCTTCCAAATGGACGGTCCCGATTATGTCGGGATATCGATAATTTCAATGTCCCGGTTCTCACGACCTTGAGAACTCTGATCTCCCGATGGCTTATCTCCCTCACAACTTCTGCAGATCTGACGGTTGTCGCCCTTTCGGGAAATTTGAATTGGATCCAACGGTCACTGGATCTCTGTCTTCCTTATCCTATGCAAATTCCTGTATCTTAAGCTTTGTTGCGCGTGTTTTCCTCAATGCTGTTCCTCCTGAGCTTTCACATTCGAATCCCCAAGGGATTTTATCCTTCTTATCCTGCCATCTCCACTGTTGTACTTGCCATCAATGACAAGCATACGCTACTTGTTAAACTTTTTCCAACAAAAGAACCTATCTTCAAACTCAAAAAAATTAAATCCACCTTCAAGGCACTATCATCATGCATTTCCTATGAGAATTCATGCATCACTTCACCATAACACACCTCTTACATGAACCAGGTAACCATCACCATGAAGAAACTTCCTTTTGCAATGAACAATCACATCCCTTGTGGTCCCACCACAAGGTATAAACACTAAGTTTCAATAGTTGAGCCACAAATATATGAACTTTTCATATCATACATTAGTCATCTCAACGCACATCTACGAGGCCAATTATTATCATGTGTTTTCAATATATTTAATTTTCTTTACATGCCTATCAACCTAAGGCTACTAGTATCACAAAACACTCTTGCTAGAGTCTAGGATTTCCTAGGCTCTCATACCATGTTGATATTTTGTGTGCCAATGAAAAATTTCAGCTCACAAAATCCCATGGATCTACACCCAAAACAATTTCAATTCTAAGTTGAATCTAAATTCTCTAGAAACCCTATTCAAAATTCCAAATCAATAACAACATACGTCATAGGAAATATATAGAGTGTAGACACCACAAGTATATAAAAACTTCATGGAAAGATAAAACCTTTAAATTAGAACTGAAAATTTTGTTAGCAACCAATAGCTAGCATAGCTCAACATCATCCCACTTGTTCATAAAATCAACATAATATATTAACATCAAATTCACCCAAAATTAAATATATATAGATTAGATCTGCAACATAATTTGGGAAAACTTACATATCTATTTCTATTTCACTTGGAAGATGATAATAGTAGAACAAATAATCTCATCTCAAACTAGAAATTAAAAAACCTTACAACTTATCCCAAGCATAACAAACCCTATCTAAGGCATCACATGCTAATAATTCTCAAACCCTATCTTTACTTCATTCCCTAAAAGTTACATAAACCCAAGTGAAGAATCGCATAACAAGGGGTTACATTCTCCCTATGCTTTATCCTTTATTTTGTGCTACTAATAATGAAGTGATGTACATCTCCTTCCTTTTATGGAGTAAGATAAGTAGTGAGTTATAGTTAAGGTAATGTCCTAACCCTAGACTAGGTCCATAAATGAAGAATGGGTCCACAAGTGGAACACTCTATATGTGCTAAGTAGTTTGGCACATGCCCACAAGTGATAACACACCTACTCCACATAATTTCAAGCATGAACAAGTACCACTTATTTCACTTCCCATATTATTTTGCAACAACTGCACCCTTAATTTGGATCAAATCTCCTAAGGAGCAAAGTTCTACATAATACATGTAAATAAAATATGTAGCTACTTTGCATTAAGAAATCATAAGCTAAGATAAATTTACATAAGAACTAACATTCTTTTCATAACATGTATCTCAACAAGCTATTACAAATTATCAACTAACTACAATGATAGATATAGTTAGAGATATGATTTCAATTATCCACAATAATAGGAAACCAAGTGGAGAAAAACCACAATTATTTTAATCTTATACTAAGGTTTCACAAAGAAAATAATATTCAAGATGCTCAAACATATTAAGAATCCCTATCATTCCTCCCAACAATAAGAGAATTGGCCTTCAATGACATTATGAGAGAGGGAAAATGTTATTATAGTTGATGTTGAATGATCTTGATGTAGAAATTGACCTTGCATAGAAATGAGGTAATAAGTAGTGAAATCTTGGTTATTCTTCATGTCAAGAACTTGATCTGTAGGATGATTGGTGATTATTGTTGTTCCATGATAAGTGTTGACAACATTATGGATGCTCAATTGATTTGAATCTCATGGAAGAAAGAATTATGAACTTTAAGGGAATATGTAAGTGATGGTTGATGTCAAATTGAGTTGTGGACTAGTGAGAAGAGGCCACCAAATTTGCAATAAGCAATAAAGAGGAGATAACTTTCGAACAAGTGAGAAATGCAGAAGTTTTTAGATTGTCCTCTTAAGGTGGTGTCTCAAGGAAATGGTGGCCAATGAAGAGAGACATGAGAAGACATATAAAATGTTAAAGGATGAGGTGTACAAGAGTCTTTTAAAACTATTGAATGGAGTTGATGTGAAAAGATTGGATTGAGTGATGTTTTTGTGTGTAGTGATATGAGATAAAGGTTAAAGAATCTTTTCTAACTGAAGAAATAACCTGTTGTGGTAATTCAAGTGTATTGTGGATAAAATACTCATGTTATCTTTATGTAGTATGTAGGTGTTTACTAATGCATTGTATATGTTGTACAACAAATTTTTTTAATCTATTTTTAAATTAATTTAAAATATGAAAAAATGCAAAATTTCAAATCAATCTATATTATAATTATTATTTCACCAAATTTCATATAGAAAGTAATTAATTTACTCAATTTATCATCATCCATTGCTCTATGCAAAATGCAAGCTAAGTCATCATTATTATGATCTATTGGTGGTCCATAAGGGGTAAGATTCTACTCTTTCCAAATACCTCTAGATTTTGGATTGTTAACTCATTTCCATATGTTTAAAAAAACATACTCTTAACCAATTATAATTTTTTTTAAATCTTATTCTAAAACCATATTAAAATATTTTATTATAAATATAATGAATTATGATTAAAATTTAATATATTGTTTAATAATATTTTATTTTCTTATCTATTTTAACATTAATTTAAAATCTAAAAAATAATTCAAAATTTCAAATCAATCTATATTATAATTATTGTTTTTCATAAACAAAGTAATTAATTTACTCCTTAATTTATCATCACAAACATAAATTAGTTACTATTGTTACAAGAGATGGGTGAATATCATATATTGGTGAAAATCATACACTCAAGATGGGGTGAATATCATACACCCAAATACATAAAAAAGTCATTTAAAATAAACTATTAAAATAGATTATTAACTCAAACCTTATTTGTAATAATGATAACACTCAATCACTCAAACTAACCCACCCAACTAATTTATATATACATATTATACAACAACCTTAACTTTTATAATTTGGATACATAATACACAACACCTCATAAATTTATACATTAACATTATACATCACTTTTCATAATTTCAAATTATTACATTTTTTTTCATAATAATAAACTTTTTATTAATATTATAAATTATTTTTTATTATATTGTTATGTGTCGTAGGAATATAGTAATGAGATTGATTCGATTATTTTAACTTTCAATTCATTTTTTAAAAATTTGGATTATGTAAATTATAAAGATAATTTATTAATTTAGATGAATTTATAACAACGTTAGAAATAAATTAATATACTTAAAAGTGTTATTTTTAATTAAAAAGTTTAAATGATATAAAATTTTAGTATTTTATAAAGATAATTTGATTAATTTAAAAGATTTTTATAATATATATATATATATATATATATATATATATATATATCCAAGAGAAAAAATCGTAATTCTATTCATTCGAAAAGAATCAAATTACATTTTGAATGTGCCAAAAGCACACCTTAATCATTGGTAAAGTGAGCAGACAAAGGAATCCTGAGATGGCCCATAAACAAGCTAATTGGTCACTGAGAAGAGTATTGATCACTTGAAATATTCATCAGATGAATCTTGGCCACAACTGCATAGTACATTATACACATGATCTGATATGTACTAAAGCTAAAAAAACTCCAAAACCAATCGAGAAAAGGCGGAAACATCAAAACACTGAAAAAACTCTTGAAGATGAAGGGACGTACATTCCAACGCCAACCAGAACATTGATAGGTCAAAAAAGAACTAAAGCCCCCAACACCCAAGTACAAGAACATAGCCAAATACACCAACACACCCAACTAGTTCGGCCCACCCATCACAAAACCACAAAGTGTTGCTACAACCCAAACAACACTTCATGCCCACATAATGAACCTCAATGAACAAAGAGCCCAAAATGTATGAAATACCCATCAAAAAACCTTAAGGTGATGCCAATGAGTGTAGCAACACCACACACCCTCATAAAAGGACCTCAATGCACAAGACCGCATAATGAACCTCAATGAACAAAGAGCCCAAAATGTATGGAACACCCATCAAAAAACCTTAAGGTGATGCTGCCAATGAGTGTAGCAACACCACACACCCTCATAAAAGAACCTCAATGCACAAGACCTCAAGAGGGAGGTTGTGAAGATAAATATTCTTGACAAAGGCATGGAAGAGCTCTAGAACCGACCACATGACTCCGACAACAAAGAGTTACAAAGCCTTGCCACCAACCGCCAAGAACATGCATGTAAAAGACCGCAGGGGCAGCGATACGTACATGCATCACACCCTGAACAACCAAAAAATAGAGGAACTAATCTGAGTGGGGAGAAGACAAGACGACCTCATGGATTAGGGTTCCAAAACCGCAGGGGCAGCGATATGTACATGCATCACACCCTGAACAACCAAAAAATAGAGGAACTAATCTGAGTGGGGAGAAGACAAGACGACCTCATGGATTAGGGTTCCAAAACCGCAGTGCCGCAAGGAAAAACCCTCAACTCTGAGAAGCTATCGAAAGAGTAAATTTGTGAGAGAGGTCGCAGGTCTAAGAGCCGCATAGTAAAATTGCATCAAAGGAGACAACCAACCCCCGTTCAAAACTGTATAGCGATGGAGAACAATAAAAAACATATGCGATGGAGAACAGATCCGAGAAGAGTAGGCATGGATCTGGAGAAGCCGTGACCAGAGAAGCCGCTATAGAAACCTTACCACCTCAACAACCTGCGTGAGCTCCCCACCGACCAAAGGAACCACACACACGCAGGAAAATACCTCGACCGCTTCAACAACACAGCCAAACACGCAACAAGGGAGAAAGGGACACCTATCATAAGCCTGCAAGGGAGAAAGGGACACCTATAC